>JASAMX010031945.1:0-88352 GCA_030248175.1 Microlaimidae sp. YZB2_3 | reverse complement strand
TTATTCGTTCAGTTACGTATTGCTATCGATAAAACGCATGACGCAGGACAAAACTATTTATGCGTTAAAAAATACAAAAGATATTATAGCCTTTCAAAAATTATAAATTTCAATTGAAATATACTATCTGTAGCTTTAAATTTTTTGGATTAAATTAAATCGAAGTTTCACCGAAATTTTGAAAAAATTCAACCCCCATTTTTCACGCAAAATTGTATATTAAACCATAAATATAACAGTATTCAATTTAATTTTTACGTACGTGAAAAAGGGTAACGGTGTCTCTCTATTGGAAGTATTTTTTTTAATTAATAGCGAGCAGTAAATATTTTTAAGGGTTTTAAAAAAATTTCATTGCAATTTGATTTTTAATATCAATTATTTCAATTACTTACAATAATATAATGAATGTTCATTTTATAATCGTGATATTTCAGCCTTTTTAACACTCATATAAATTTTTTAGTGAAATATTACTGTATTTCACGAGATCTCGTATGCCGAAAATCGCGATTTTCCATTCTTAAGAAAACTGTCCGGAAAGACCTTAAAGTTTATTAACTTTCTATTTTTAAATTGTTTCTGCGTAAAAATCCCATAATTGCCACCCGTTGTCGTGATTTTTCGTTTTTATTAATTTGAATAATTGCTACGAGTATTTTTGCTCAGCGTATTAGTTTTTTTGTACTAACCGTTTTAATTTTCTGTATCACTCGGCCGTTGATCCTTGCTCGCCGAAAAAAACGTTCGCGTGTTTTACGGCAAAATGAACCACTGTGATTATGGAACGCAACTAACTAGACTCGGTAATTTATAAACCCTCCTGTTTTAAATTTAAAATGAATCGCAGACACATATATTTTCTACGAACTGTGGCTTATTTCGCCGTAGTAACGACTTATATACTACAATACAATGGCTATGGGTTTACACACCGGAGTGATATGTGACAACGCGTTCCGCGCGCGTTTAAACCGTTACACGTTAAATTCGTTGTCACTTATCACTATTAGCTAGTGTTGTAAAAAGTATTGATTTTGGATGATTTTAAGTAAAAGTAAAGGTAATTTGAAAATTTTTAATTTAAGTAAAGTAAGAGTAAAAGTAATTTGTGATTTTTTAATTTAAGTAAAGTAAAAGTAAAAGTAATAGTCGAAATTTTATATAAGTAAAGTAAAAGTAAAAGTAAGGCCTATTTTTTTAAGTAAAAGTAAAAGTATAATAAAAGTAATTTTGAAAACAGAGCAAGAACACAGGTTTCAAAACTACAGAGCTCTGTTCTAAAGTTTTTTTGCTAATTTTATGTATAAATTATCATTTTAATAAGGTTTTTAGTCAAAATAAATGGTTTTAGCGTGTTAGTGGCTTAAAAAATTATCTTCTACCATTCACTTCACAACAAGCCCATAGGAAATCTACCCATTGAAATCACTTAAATTATACTTAAAATAATTTAAGTATTTGCCATGGAAGAATAAGGAGTAAAAGTAAAAGTAAAAGTATGTGAAATTTGAAAAGTCGAGTAAGAGTAAAAGTAAAAGTAATTAAAATTTCAAAAGTCAAGTAAAAGTAAAAGTAAAAGTAATCCAAAATCCGTTACTTTTATTACTTTAAGTAAAAGTAAAAGAAACTTTTTACAACACTACTATTAGCACTGGTGTAAACCAGCCCTAGGCGTGCTAAAATGCGTTTTCGATTACACCGCCCAGAAGAAACAACTAGTGTTGTAAAAAGTATTGATTTTGTATTATATTAAGTAAAAGTAAAAACAATTTGAAAAATTTTAACTTAAATAAAGTAAGAGTAAAAAAATTTGTGATTTTTTAATTTAAGTAAAGTAAAAGTAAAAGTAACACCTATTTTTTTAAAGTAAAAGTAAGAGTAAAAGTATAATAAAAGTAATTTTGAAACGGAACAAAACACCGGTTTTTGAAGCTCCAGAACTCCGTTCTAAAGTTTCTGCCAATTTTGTCTATAAATTATCATTTTATTATGTTTTTTTGTAAAAAAAATCAGTTTAGCGTGTTAGTGGTTTAAAAAATTATCTTCTGCCATTCACTTTACAACGAGTCCTTAAGGAATCTACCCATTGAAATTACTTAAATTTTACTTAAATTAATTTAAGTATTTTCAGTGCAAAATCCGAGTAAAAGTAAAAGTAAGTTAAATTCCAAAAGTTGAGTAAAAGTAAAACTAAAGTAATCCAAAATCCGTTAGTTTTATTACTTTAAGTAAAAATAAAAGTAACTTTTTACAACACTAATAACAACGCCTAAACGCGATTTCTGCTTTGATTACGTTGATTAGTCTATTTTGTCGAAAGCAAGCGATTCTGAGTAGTGATGGGCAGTTTCGGTTCCGGGTTCCGGATGTTCCGGGCAAAATTTGGAATTCCGGTTCCTGTTCCTGTTCCGGATTTTTGACAAATCTCAATTCCGGTTCCTGTTCCGGGGGTTCTGCAGTTTCGCCCATCACTAAGAGCAATTATTAGCGCTTGCAGAGAAATGACAACTGCATCCACCACAGTTTAAGGTTTAGGCTTTCGGCGTCACATTACCAATAATACTTTTACAGTAATTTCAAGTTTTTTTTAAATTTTAATGTTTATTTAGAAATATTTTAGCAACAAGTGATCTAAGATAAACTCCAAAATGGTTTTAATAAGTTTTACAGGAGTATGCTACGTAGGGTATCGATAAGGATTTAAAAAAAAGTAAATTAATAAATTTAAATAAAAGTTTAGAGTATCCGCCATGGTTTTGAAATTTAAAAAAAAATGAAACTTTCAAAAAAAAATTTTGTGAAAATTACCTTTTAAAAACAAATCAGGGAAACGGACGATTTCGTCTCGGGCGAATCATAAGTCAAAAGAAAGATGGAGGCAAATGTAGAATTAAAAACAAAATGTTTTTAAACCAAAGCAATCCAGCGTTTAATTTAAATAGTTCAAAACTGTCGATTTCGTGATCGTCAAAAATTGCTGAGCGTGCATTTTTTTTATTTAAATTTAACACAATATGCAATTATCAAAAATTTCACGATAGTCAAAACCCTCCTACATGTATTTAAACGGAAAATGTTCAGCATTAATATTCTTTACAGAGTTATAACGTTATAGAATCACTTTTAGCCAATTAGTGCTTATGAAAAAAGGAGATCTTTCATCCATTGGAGATTAAATGGCTAAAAGTGATTTTCCCAAGCACTAATTGGCTTAAAGTAATTCTATTAGCTCCTCCCACAACCATTCCCACAGAGCAAAACCTATATGACGTGATCACAAATACTATATGACATTTTAGGGTCCTTAAAATCCTGACGTGTTTGCGAGTATGATTTTTGTAATTCGTAGTCTATACCAGTGCTTATATATTTTCTGCTTATACAACGACCCGATTTAGAACTGGTTCATACTTATGACAAAACGTCCCTTGGACAAAGTCCAAAGAGCTTTTGTCCTTTGGACTTTGTCCAAAGAACAAAATCCAAAGGGAAAAGTCCAAAGGGAAAAGTCCAAAGGGAAAAGTCCAAAGGACAAAATCCAAAGGACAACGTATTCATACTTTTGTCCTTTGGACTTTTCCTTTTGGATTTTGTCCTTTGGACTTTGTCCAAAGGACAAATTCTAAGTAGCATTTATACTTCGTCCAAAGGAAAAAGTCCAAAGGATGTTTTGGCTTTTATAAAATTGTCCTTTGGACTTTGTCCAAAGGACGTTTTGTCATATTTTTCTGTTTTATTTTAAAGAATATTAAAAATTGTTTTATAAGTTTTTTGAACAGTTTTTTATTTTCAACGTAGTTTACAAGATTATTATATAATAGGCTATCACGCTGCAGATGTTAACATCTTTAATTTTTATGAATGGGTATGATGCAAATATTGTAAGAATCAATTAAAACACCCACATACATAGATTATGTATTTAATAGTTTGACGTTTATTTTAAGTTCTTTTCTTAGAAATGACTAAAATATTGTTTTTCTGCGTAATTAACTTTTCTTATTATAAGTACTTGATGTAATTTGATTCATTCATTCACCATTTCTTCATTTGAAACAAAAGAAATTATTTTTGATTTAAATGTTTATTATTGCCACTAAACCTTACACATTTATAAAAATTGCATATTTTTGATTTTTCTAAGCCTTTGGATTACTTTTCCGATCAAAAAGGTTTTTTAAAAATTTTTTTGCAGTTAAAAGTAAAACTTTTATATCTTAATACAAAATAGAGCAGAAAAGGTGAAAATTCATCCCAGCCTATGCATATACAAAAAAATCGTAAATTGGATTATAATCTAGTCTGGACTATTATTAACAAGAACACATAACAAAGAATGTATTGCTGTAGTATAGATTTATTTCCTATCCGTGCATCGCTTTTACATAAATTTGATCCTCTTATTAAATTTAACCTCTCTTCTAAACAGAAAGTTTAAGCACGGGGGGGGGGGCGTAAAACTTTGTTAAATTGACCCCTGGTATACTAAATAAATTTATAATAGATTGATAAATTTAATTATGTATTCTTGCTTTTATTTAGTTAATTTGATTTGTTTGAGATACTGCTCTTTTGAGATGCATATGATCGATCCAGTAGCAAATTATATTTTAAAAATATCAGACAAATAATAAACAGTCAGGTTTTATAATAACTTTTTTATCACCGCATTTTTAAAAAAATTAAAAAAATTGTTGTATATCTTTTTTTAAATTTAATAGTTTTTTCTAAAACTTTTTAACTTTTGTTTTTTATATCTCTATAAACTATGATTTGAACAAAAAAGATGTGGGTGGACTAAAAATTTTTTTTACAAATTATTAACAAAAAGGTTTATGAATGTATAAGCTCTATACACTAAAAAACTGTTGTAATAATTAACCGTACCGTTAGAGGAATATGCTCGCTTTGAAAGTTATTTCAAGTCCACATCATTATTGTAAAGCCGTTAGTTATGAAGGTTTTTAGTGTATGAAGAAAGTGCATAGTAATTTATTGTGCAACGGCGGTAAACGGCGGTAACCAGCGTTTAACATATTTCGTCATTACTCTGACACAAAGAGTCACAATCAGCATAAAATCACATGTGACTCTGACTCATTTCATTTAGATTTTTTTAAAATCTAAAAAGAGTCACAGTCACGAGTATTTTATGACGCTTTTGACTCATTGTTTCAGAGAAAGGGCGATTTTGGAAAAAAAAATAGCGAAAAAGCGAGTGACCAGTAGATTTTACGGTTTAAAATATTGCCGCGTCGTAGTTATGGTGCTACTGGTTGGTTTAGTAATCCACTTTGCTTCTTTGTTTTAATCATAAAAAATATTTAATTTTTTTGCTAAAGCTAAAGTCTTTCAGGCTGAAATTAAGTGCGTAACCGCTCTGCGCCAGGAAGAAATAAACAATAAACCCGAGAACGAGAAAAATTAAAAAAAAGTTTTCAGCGGTTATGTAACCAATTATTATTTAGTTGCGTCATATGTTTCTCTGCACGTGATATTTTCTCAAAGAACGAGTGGTTACTTTACCACTCATCTATTTTCACCCTGATAGAATTTATCTTTAGTTCGGAATTGATCTTTGAGATTAAGCTTTTAATTTTAAATATTTTTACAAGGAAAACATTAATAAAATGTATGTAGCTTTAAAACTAGTTTTAAAGGACAAATCTCAACTTTATTTATCTTAATTCTACACCATTGTTTAAAAAGATAGTTTTTAGTGATAATTTTTGCAATGTTTTATCGAAAAAACAAAAGTTGTTAGCATAAACTGATATAATAAACCACGTTAATAATTGCGATGTTTCATCGAAAAAACAAAAAAATATTTAGCAAAAACTGATTAATAAAGCACGTTAGTGAAACATATCACCGTACAGCGATTTTTTTTAGATAGGTTTATATTAAAGAAACTAATAAAACTATAATTTTTATTAAAAATTTTATTTTTTAAAATTTTTTTGCCTTGATGCCTACAGTAAACAAACACGTTTAATTTAAAAAGCCATAAACGTAAATGTTTAGCGATTGCAATTATATAAGGAAGTTAGAAAGTTGGTAAAATAAATGACAAAATAAATATTACAGCTTTAAAAATCCAAAAATAACTTCTAAAATTTAATATTTTTTCTAAACAAATTATAATGTATTGTAAAGTTATTTCATTTTAGTCAAATGCGGAAGAAATGAATATAGACGAAATTCTGCGACCACCTACCCAGTCTATTCAGTCAGAAGTATCGGCATTTACACCTTATAACAAATTTTATCAACAATCCAATCACCACTTTTCAACCTCGTTGCGTTTTGAAAACTCTCAAATGTTTCTAGAATCAAAAAACCTAGAATCGTGCGGCTCTGATAGCGGTATGAGATAAAGTGTTTTTATTATGCTTAAATAAATTTACATAATATTATGTAGGGTAACTGACTTAATTTCGGCCACGCCTTAATTTCGGCCACCAATTTAGGGTGTTAGAAAATTGGCTTATTTTTAAGGCACAAAAGAACTAGCACAAAAGTAACTGGATGAATTTTGAATAAAGTGTTTTTGCACAAATTTTATATTTGTGTTATTTTGCATTATTAACATTTTCATACAAAAAGTGAATTTTTTATGATTTTCTTAATTTTTGCTTTGTGTTTAAACTGCATCAAATTTAGAACGAAGAAATATATACCCTTAAAATATCTTCTATTTAAGGCTCAAAGTTGTTAATTTTCATGTTTTGATATTTTCTTCAAAATTATTTTGCAATGCGTTTAACTAACTGCGCATTTTAAGATTCTGTTAATTTCGGCCACCTTGAAATTTAGGTGAAAGAACCTGCCGTTTTTTGCTGTTTTTATATATCATTGTACTACCGTATTTATAAAGAATTTTTTTTGCTCGTTTGACTTTGTTTTGACGTTTTTAAGCCAAAAATAAAAATTGAACAAAAAATACAAGTAATTAAAACTTGTTTTTTAAGGTTTTGACATAATTATTTAAAGTCTTGCTAATAATTATTAAAGTTCGCAAACGGGAAAAATTAAGTTATATGTACCAAGAACAATACCTAAAGATAAATTTGCAACCTTTAGAAATTTTTATTGTTCGTTTAAGCAATAGTTATGGCCAGTTTTTTGTAGGTGGCCGAAATAAATGGCACGCGCCTTAATTTCGGCCACTTTAAAAAAAAAAGTTTAAACCTTCACTGATTTTTAAGTGTAACAGAAATATTCAATATTTGTACTGGAATAACAAATATAGCTATTGTTTGATTTTTAGTCCAAATTTTGGCTTGATTGAAAAAGCCAGAAAAAACTTATTTAAAAGAATAAAAAAAGGTGGCCGAAATTAAGTCAGTTACCCTATATTAATCGCCAATAAAATGATTTTTAAAAAAGCAAAAACAATAGTTAATTTAAAATATAAAAAAAATTTAATCTACATTGTAAAATCATAAATTTGAGCTGACTGTGGATGAGAGTAAGTATTATATTTTTACTTTAAAAATTTGAGGCGAGCATTTCTCGCTAACGGTACAATTAATTTAGAAAATTTTTTTAGTGTATATAGATATTAATTTTGGCTATGCATGTACATAATTGCCGTCTTAATCAATCATATTGTTAGTGAGATATGCTCACCTAAAGTTTTTTTCTATCTCAATAATATTTGAGCAGACAGTTTTGCGATGCTGTTTGAAAAACTTCTAAATCAGCATATCTCGCTAACCAAATGGTTTAATTTATACGATAAGTAAGTGTATCATTGTACAAGTTGAATTCTATCACTATATACCTAATCGTATCAATATCAATCAGTGATTTGTGTGACACATACCGCGTATGTGTCCGTTCCGTGAGAACTCAAAGTACAAGCGTTAATAAAAGGCGATTATCTTTCCCCTTTCATTGTCCGGCCTATGGTGTAATGGATAGCACGCCAGAGCCGACTTTGGAGGTTACGGGTTCAATTGCTGTATTGGCCAAATTTTTCAATAAATTTGGCTGTCTAAATTTTTCAGCGCCTGATTATTTTCGCTTCTACTTTGGGTCGTCACATTTGGCTGGCGAAATATACTGACTTAAAACATTTTTCGAGTCCTTCGAAACCTGGTTTACACCGGAGTGAATAGGGACCAAAGGTAAATTCATCGTGGCTGCAACAGTTGTTCATTGAATAACAGAATCCCCCCATTAAGTAACCACTCAAATAACGAGAATCTGACGTCACTTTATTAAACAAATACTCTGCATTAAATCGAATCTAATTGGCTGATAAAGTGACGTCAGATTCTCGTGATTTGAATTTACTTAATGCGGGCATTTGCATTTGAATTTGAATTTGCAATGCGGACACGTTGGGTTTACTTTTAGTTACAAACGACCACGCATTCACACCGCAGCTACAAGAGCGCGTAGGACGCGTTGTCACTTGTCATTTATCATCCCGGTGTAAATCAGCCCTAACGTCATTTCAGGTATATACGACGGCGAACACAGGTTGGAATCGATGGAAGCTCTGCTGAAAACCGGGGTCGGTGTCAAAAACGAGCGTGTCCCGCCAAATTTATTGAACGATAGCCAACTGACCGCTTTACTCGATTCCTCACCGAACAACGAAGGAAACGCCGGACTACTTTCCTACGCCTATCAACAAAAGCGCAAACAGATGCAAAACAATCGTCGACCGCGCACCACCTTCAACGCTGATCAGGTATAGTGTTAGTGTTGTAAATAGTTACTTTTACTTTTACTTAAACTAATAAAAGTAACGGATTTTGGCTTACTTTTACTCTTACTCGACTTTTTAATTTTCAATTACTTTTACTCTTACTCGACTTTTTAAATTTCAATTACTTTTACTTTTACTTAAACTAATAAAAGTAACGGATTTTGGCTTACTTTTACTCTTACTCGACTTTTTAATTTTCAATTACTTTTACTCTTACTCGACTTTTTAAATTTCAATTACTTTTACTTTTACTTAAACTAATAAAAGTAACGGATTGTGGCTTACTTTTACTTTTACTAGACTTTTAAATTTCACTTAATTTTACTCTTACTCGACTGTTTAAATTTCAATTACTTTTACTTTTACTTAAACTAATAAAAGTAACGGATTTTGGCTTACTTTTACTTTTACTAGACTTTTAAATTTCACTTACTTTTACTCTTACTCGACTTTTTAAATTTCAATTACTTTTACTTTTACTTAAACTAATAAAAGTAACGGATTTTGGCTTACTTTTACTTTTTCTAGACTTTTAAATTTCACTTACTTTTACTCTTACTCGACTTTTTAAATTTCGATTACTTTTACTTTTATTTAAACTAATAAAAGTAACGGATTGTGGCTTACTTTTACTTTTACTAGACTTTTAAATTTCACTTACTTTTACTTTTACTCGACTTTTTAAATTTCAATTACTTTTACTTTTACTCTTACTCGAAATTTTGTCTGAATTATTTTTACTTTTTGTTTAGTTTTCTGGTGTTCCTGGGCTTGTGAGGGAGAGATTTTCGCTGCCTCATTTTGCGCTTTGAATTAAAAATAGGAAAAACTTTGAACGAAGCTTCAAAAACGGTGTTTGCTCCGTTTCAATCTTTTATTTATTTTCCATACTAAAGTAATTTTGAAACGGAGCTAAAACGTTTTTGGAGCTTTGTTCCAGTTTTTTTTTATGTATATTTTCTTTTGTTTTACGTCAAAATAAATGTTTTAAGAATGTTCACAGTTTGAAAAAATTTCTTCTCATTTATTGACAACAAGCCCATAGAAAATCATACTTATTGATTCCACTTACTTTTCCTTTACTTTTACTTTTATTAGTTTAAGAAAAAGTAAAATAAAGTATGAAATTTAAAAAATAAAAGTAAAAATAACTTTTTACAACAGTACTAAAAACATAAAAGTAAGTGAAATTTAAAGTCTGAAAGTAAGAGTAATTTATTTTTTATAAGTAAAAGTAATTGAAATTTCAAAAGTCGAGTAAGAGTAAAAGTAATTGAAATTTCAAAAGTCGAGTAAAAGTAAAACTAATCTAAAATCCGTTACTTTTATTAGTTTAAGCAAAAGTAAAAATAACTTTTTACAACACTACTAAAAAAGTGAAATAAAAGTTAGAAGTAAGCAAAAGTCCGTTAGTTTTATAGTTAAGTAAGAGTAAAAGTGATTGAAATTTCAAAAGTCAAGTAAGAATAAAAGTAATGAAATTTAAAAGTCTAGTAAAAGTAAAAGTAAGCCGAAATCCGTTTTTTTTTTTTTAGAAAGGTAAAAATAACTTTTTACAACACTACTAAAAACACGAAGCAGGGGGAAATTAAGTAAAAGTAAAAGTAATTGAAAGTAAAACTAAAACAGTCGAGTAAGAGTAAAAATAAGGCAAAGAGAGAAAGAGATTTTTAAACGCGAGTGAAATTTAAGTGAAGTCGAGTAAAGTAAAAGTAAGCCACAATCCGTTACTTTTATTAGTTTAAGTAAAACTAAAAGTATTTGAAATTTTAAAATCGAGTAAGAGTAAAAGTAATTGAAATTTAAAAGTCTAGTAAAAGTAAAAGTAAGCCAAAATCCGTTACTTTTATTAGTTTAAGTAAAAGTAAAAGTAATTGAAATTTAAAAAGTCGAGTAAGAGTAAAAGTAATTGAAATTTAAAAGTCTAGTAAAAGTAAAAGTAAGCCAAAATCCGTTACTTTTATTAGTTTAAGTAAAAGTAAAAGTAACTATTTACAACACTAACACTATACCTGATCAGCGTTGAAGGTGGTGCGCGGTCGACGATTGTTTTGCATCTGTTTGCGCTTCTGTTGATAGGCGTAGGAAAGTAGTCCGGCGTTTCCTTCGTTGTTCGGTGAGGAATCGAGTAAAGCGGTCAGTTGGCTATCGTTCAATAAATTTGGCGGGACACGCTCGTTTTTGACACCGACCCCGGTTTTAAGCAGAGCTTCCATCGATTCCAACCTGTGTTCGCCGTCGTATATACCTGAAATGACGTTAGGGCTGATTTACACCGGGATGATAAATGACAAGTGACAACGCGTCCTACGCGCTCTTGTAGCTGCGGTGTGAATGCGTGGTCGTTTGTAACTAAAAGTAAACCCAACGTGTCCGCATTGCAAATTCAAATGCAAATGCCCGCATTAAGTAAATTCAAATCACGAGAATCTGACGTCACTTTATCAGCCAATTAGATTCGATTTAATGCAGAGTATTTGTTTAATAAAGTGACGTCAGATTCTCGTTATTTGAGTGGTTACTTAATGGGGGGATTCTGTTATTTAATGAACAACTGTTGCAGCCACGTTGGATTTACCTTTGGTCCCTATTCAGTCCGGTGTAAACCAGGTTTCGAAGGACTCGAAAAATGTTTTAAGTCAGTATATTTCGCCAGCCAAATGTGACGACCCAAAGTAGAAGCGAAAATAATCAGGCGCTGAAAAATTTAGACAGCCAAATTTATTGAAAAATTTGGCCAATACAGCAATTGAACCCGTAACCTCCAAAGTCGGCTCTGGCGTGCTATCCATTACACCATAGGCCGGACAATGAAAGGGGAAAGATAATCGCCTTTTATTAACGCTTGTACTTTGAGTTCTCACGGAACGGACACATACGCGGTATGTGTCACACAAATCACTGATTGATATTGATACGATTAGGTATATAGTGATAGAATTCAACTTGTACAATGATACACTTACTTATCGTATAAATTGACCATTTGGTTAGCGAGATATGCTGATTTAGAAGTTTTTCAAACAGCATCGCAAAACTGTCTGCTTAAATATTATTGAGATAGAAAAAAATTTTAGGTGAGCATATCTCACTAACAATATGATTGATTAAGACGGCAATTATGTAAATGCATAGCTGAAATTAATATCTATATACACTAAAAAAATTTTCTAAATTAATTCTACCGTTAGCGAGAAATGCTCGCCTCAAATTTTTAAAGTAAAAATATAATACTTACTCTCATCCACAGTCAGCTCAAATTTATGATTTTACAATGTAGATTAAATTTTTTTTATATTTTAAATTAACTATTATTTTTGCTTTTTTAAAAATCATTTTATTGGCGATTAATATAGGGCGCCGCCCCCCCCCCCCCCCCCCCCCCCCCCCCCCCCCCCCCCCCCCACCCCCCCCCCCCCCCCACCCCAAACCAAACAAAAAACAAAAAAAACAAACCAAAAAAAACACAAAAAACCCACCCCAACACCAAAACAACCAAACCCAAACACCACAAAAAAAAAAAAACAAAACAAAAAAACAACACCAAAAAAAAACACCAAACAAAAACACAAACAAAAAAAAAAACAAAAAAACACAAAAAAAAACAAAAAACACAAAAAAAACAAAACACCAAAACAAACCACCCAAAAAAACCAACAACACCCAAAACCAAAAACAACCAAAACACCCACATAATATTATGTAAATTTATTTAAGCATAATAAAAGCACTTTATCTCATACCGCTATCAGAGCCGCACGATTCTAGGTTTTTTGATTCTAGAAACATTTGAGAGTTTTCAAAACGCAACGAGGTTGAAAAGTGGTGATTGGATTGTTGATAAAATTTGTTATAAGGTGTAAATGCCGATACTTCTGACTGAATAGACTGGGTAGGTGGTCGCAGAATTTCGTCTATATTCATTTCCTCCGCATTTGACTAAAATGAAATAACTTTACAATATATTATAATTTGTTTAGAAAAAATATTAAATTTTAGAAGTTATTTTTGGATTTTTAAAGCTGTAATATTTATTTTGTCATTTATTTTACCAACTTTCTAACTTCCTTATATAATTGCAATCGCTAAACATTTACGTTTATGGGTTTTTAAATTAAACGTGTTTGTTTACTGTAGGCATCAAGGCAAAAAAATTTTAAAAAATAAAATCATAATAAAAATCATAGTTTAATTAGTTTCTTTAATATAAACCTATCTAATAAAGATCGCTGTACGGTGATATGTTTGACTAACGTGCTTTATTAATCAGTTTTTGCTAAATATTTTTTTGTTTTTTCGATGAAACATCGCAATCATTAACGTGGTTTATTATATCAGTTTATGCTAACAACTTTTGTTTTTTCGATAAAACATTGCAAAAATTATCACTAAAAACTATCTTTTTAAACGATGGTGTAGAATTAAGATAAATAAAGTTGAGATTTGTCCTTTAAAACTAGTTTTAAAGCTACATACATTTTATTAATGTTTTCCTTGTAAAAATATTTAAAATTAAAAGCTTAATCTCAAAGATCAATTCCGAACTAAAGATAAATTCTATCAGGGTGAAAATAGATGAGTGGTAAAGTAACCACTCGTTCTTTGAGAAAATATCACGTGCAGAGAAACACATGACGCAACTAAATAATAATTGGTTACATAACCGCTGAAAACTTTTTTTTAATTTTTCTCGTTCTCGGGTTTATTGTTTATTTCTTCCTGACGCAGAGCGGTTACGCCCTTAATTTCAGCCTGGAAGACTTTAGCTTTAGCAAAAAAATTAAATATTTTTTATGATTAAAACAAAGAAGCAAAGTGGATTACTAAACCAACCAGTAGCACCATAACTACGACGCGGCAATATTTTAAACCGTAAAATCTACTGGTCACTCGCTTTTTCGCTATTTTTTTTCCAAAATCGTCCTTTCTCTGAAACAATGAGTCAAAAGCGTCATAAAATACTCGTGACTGTGACTCTTTTTAGATTTAAAAAAAAATCTAAATGAAATGAGTCAGAGTCACATGTGATTTTATGCTGATTGTGACTCTTTGTGTCAGAGTAATGACGAAATATGTTAAACGCTGGTTACCGCCGTTTACCGCCGTTGCACAATAAATTACTATGCACTTTTTTCATACACTAAAAACCTTCATAACTAACGGCTTTACAATAATGATGTGGACTTGAAATAACTTTCAAAGCGAGCATATTCCTCTAACGGTACGGTTAATTATTACAACAGTTTTTTAGTGTATAGAGCTTATACATTCGTGAAGCCTTTTTGTTAATGATTTGTAAAAAAAAATTTTTAGTCCACCCACTTTTTTGTTCAACACAGTTTATAGAGATATAAAAAACAAAAGTTAAAAAGTTTTAGAAAAAACTATTAAATTTAAAAAAAGATATACAACAATTTTTTTAATTTTTTTAAAAATGCGGTGATAAAAAAGTCTTATTATAAAACCTGACTGTTTATTATTTGTCTGATATTTTTAAAATATAATTTGCTACTGGATCGATCATATGCATCTCAAAAGAGCAGTATCTCAAACAAATCAAATTAACTAAATAAAAGCAAGAATACATAATTAAATTTATCAATCTATTATAAATTTATTTAGTATACCAGGGGTCAATTTAAAGGGAAGTTTTATCGCCCCCCCGTGCTTAAACTTTCCGTTTAGAAGAGAGGTTAAATTTAATAAGAGGATCAAATTTATGTAAAAGCGATGCACGGATAGGAAATAAATTTATACTACAGCAATACATTCTTTGTTATGTATTCTTGTTAATAATAGTCCAGACGAGATTATAATCCAATTTACGATTTTTTTGTATATGCATAGGCTGGGATGAATTTTCACCTTTTCTGCTCTATTTTGTATTAAGATATAAAAGTTTTACTTTTAACTGCAAAAAAATTTTTAAAAAAACCTTTTTGATCGGAAAAGTAATCCAAAGGCTTAGAAAAATCAAAAATATGCAATTTTTATAAATGTGTAAGGTTTAGTGGCAATAATAAACATTTAAATCAAAAATAATTTCTTTTGTTTCAAATGAAGAAATGGTGAATGAATGAATCAAATTACATCAAGTACTTATAATAAGAAAAGTTAATTACGCAGAAAAACAATATTTTAGTCATTTCTAAGAAAAGAACTTAAAATAAACGTCAAACTATTAAATACATAATCTATGTATGTGGGTGTTTTAATTGATTCTTACAATATTTGCATCATACCCATTCATAAAAATTAAAGATGTTAACATCTGCAGCGTGATAGCCTATTATATAATAATCTTGTAAACTACGTTGAAAATAAAAAACTGTTCAAAAAACTTATAAAACAATTTTTAATATTCTTTAAAATAAAACAGAAAAATATGACAAAACGTCCTTTGGACAAAGTCCAAAGGACAATTTTATAAAAAGCCAAAACATCCTTTGGACTTTTTCCTTTGGACGAAGTATAAATGCTACTTAGAATTTGTCCTTTGGACAAAGTCCAAAGGACAAAATCCAAAAGGAAAAGTCCAAAGGACAAAAGTATGAATACGTTGTCCTTTGGATTTTGTCCTTTGGACTTTTCCCTTTGGACTTTTCCCTTTGGACTTTTCCCTTTGGATTTTGTTCTTTGGACAAAGTCCAAAGGACAAAAGCTCTTTGGACTTTGTCCAAGGGACGTTTTGTCATAAGTATGAACCAGTTCTAAATCGGGTCGTTGTATAAGCAGAAAATATATAAGCACTGGTATAGACTACGAATTACAAAAATCATACTCGCAAACACGTCAGGATTTTAAGGACCCTCAAATGTCATATATTATTCGTGATTACGTCATATAGGTTTTGCTCTGTGGGACTGGTTGTGGGAGGAGTTAATAGAATCACTTTTAGCCAATTAGTGCTTGGGAAAATCACTTTTTGCCAATTAATTTCCAATAGATGAAAGATCTCCTTTTTTCATAAGCACTAATTGGCTAAAAGTGATTTTATAACGTTATACCGCTGTAAAAAATATTAATACTGAACAATTTCCGTTTAAATAGGAGAGTTTTGAGTATCGTGAAATTTTTGATAATTGCATATTGTGTTAAATTTAAATAAAAAATGACGCTCAGCAATTTTTGACGATCACGAAATCGACAGTTTTGAACTATTTAAATTAAACGCTGGATTGCTTTGGTTTAAAAACATTTGTTTTTAATTCTACATTTGCCTCCATCTTTCTTTTGACTTATGATTCGCCCGAGACGAAATCGTCCGTTTCCCTGATTTGTTTTTAAAAGGTAATTTTCACAAAATTTTTTTTTGAAAGTTTCATTTTTTTTTAAATTTCAAAACCATGGCGGATACTCTAAACTTTTATTTAAATTTATTAATTTACTTTTTTTAAAATCCTTATCGATACCCTACGTAGCATACTCCTGTAAAACTTATTAAAACCATTTTGGAGTTTATCTTAGATCACTTGTTGCTAAAATATTTCTAAATAAACATTAAAATTTAAAAAAAACTTGAAATTACTGTAAAAGTATTATTGGTAATGTGACGCCGAAAGCCTAAACCTTAAACTGTGGTGGATGCAGTTGTCATTTCTCTGCAAGCGCTAATAATTGCTCTTAGTGATGGGCGGAACTGCAGAACCCCCGGAACAGGAACCGGAATTGAGATTTGTCAAAAATCCGGAACAGGAACAGGAACCGGAATTCCAAATTTTGCCCGGAACATCCGGAACCCGGAACCGAAACTGCCCATCACTACTCAGAATCGCTTGCTTTCGACAAAATAGACTAATCAACGTAATCAAAGCAGAAATCGCGTTTAGGCGTTGTTATTAGTGTTGTAAAAAGTTACTTTTATTTTTACTTAAAGTAATAAAACTAACGGATTTTGGATTACTTTAGTTTTACTTTTACTCAACTTTTGGAATTTAACTTACTTTTACTTTTACTCGGATTTTGCACTGAAAATACTTAAATTAATTTAAGTAAAATTTAAGTAATTTCAATGGGTAGATTCCTTAAGGACTCGTTGTAAAGTGAATGGCAGAAGATAATTTTTTAAACCACTAACACGCTAAACTGATTTTTTTACAAAAAAACATAATAAAATGATAATTTATAGACAAAATTGGCAAAAACTTTTGAACGGAGTTCTGGAGCTTCAAAAACCGGTGTTTTGTTCCGTTTCAAAATTACTTTTATTATACTTTTATTCTTGTTTTACTTTAAAAAAATAGGTCTTACTTTTACTTTTACTTTACTTAAATTAAAAAATCACAAATTTTTTTACTCTTACTTTATTTAAGTTAAAATTTTTCAAATTGTTTTTACTTTTACTTAATATAATCCAAAATCAATACTTTTTACAACACTAGTTGTTTCTTCTGGGCGGTGTAATCGAAAACGCATTTTAGCACGCCTAGGGCTGGTTTACACCAGTGCTAATAGTAGTGTTGTAAAAAGTTACTTTTACTTTTACTTAAAGTAATAAAAGTAACGGATTTTGGATTACTTTTACTTTTACTTTTACTTGACTTTTGAAATTTTAATTACTTTTACTTTTACTCTTACTCGACTTTTCAAATTTCACATACTTTTACTTTTACTTTTACTCGGATTTTCCACTGCAAATACTTAAATTATTTTAAGTATAATTTAAGTGATTTCAATGGGTAGATTTCCTATGGGCTTGTTGTGAAGTGAATGGTAGAAGATAATTTTTTAAGCTACACTAACACGTACTAAAACCATTTATTTTGACTAAAAACCTTATAAAATGATAATTTATACATAAAATTAGCAAAAAAACTTTAGAACAGAGCTACTGGAGTTTCGAAAACGTAAGAATGTTTTCATGCCTCCGTTTCAAAATTACTTTTATTATACTTTTACTTTTACTTAAAAAAATAGGCCTTACTTTTACTTTTACTTTACTTATATAAAATTTCGACTATTACTTTTACTTTTACTTTACTTAAATTAAAAAATCACAAATTACTTTTACTCTTACTTTATTTAAATTAAAAATTTTCAAAATACCTTTACTTTTACTTAAAATCATCCAAAATCAATACTTTTTACAACACTAGCTAATAGTGATAAGTGACAACGAATTTAACGTGTAACGGTTTAAACGCGCGCGGAACGCGTTGTCACATATCACTCCGGTGTGTAAACCCATAGCCATTGTATTGTAGTATATAAGTCGTTACTACGGCGAAATAAGCCACAGTTCGTAGAAAATATATGTGTCTGCGATTCATTTTAAATTTAAAACAGGACACTATAAATTACCGAATGAGTCACAGTCCCGTGTGTTTTATAGTCACAGTGGTTCATTTTGCCGTAAGACACGCGAACGTTTTTTTCGGCGAGCAAGGATCAACGGCCGAGTGATACAGAAAATTAAAACGGTTAGTACAAAAAAACTAATACGCTGAGCAAAAATACGGTAGCAATTATTCAAATTAATAAAAACGAAAAATCACGACAACGGGTGGCAATTATGGGATTTTTACGCAGAAACAATTTAAAAATAGAAAGTTAATAAACTTTAAGGTCTTTCCGGACAGTTTTCTTAAGTATGGAAATTCGCGATTTTCAGCATACGAGATCTCGTGAAATACAGTAATATTTCACTAAAAAATTTATATGAGTGTTAAAAAGGCTGAAATATCACGATTATAAAATGAACATTCATTATATTATTGTAAGTAATTGAAATAATTGATATTAAAAATCAAATTGCAATGAAATTTTTTTAAAACCCTTAAAAATATTTACTGCTCGCTATTAATTAAAAAAAATACTTCCAATAGAGAGACACCGTTACCCTTTTTCACGTACGTAAAAATTAAATTGAATACTGTTATATTTATGGTTTAATATACAATTTTGCGTGAAAAATGGGGGTTGATTTTTTCAAAATTTCGGTGAAACTTCGATTTAATTTAATAATTTAAAGCTACAGATAGTATATTTCAATTGAAATTTATAATTTTTGAAAGGCTATAATATCTTTTGTATTTTTTAACGCATAAATAGTTTTGTCCTGCGTCATGCGTTTTATCGATTTTTTTCAGAAGCGTGGTTTATAAATCGCTTTTAGAACTCGTCATCCAATGGTAGCAGTGGCATAGCCGGTTAGCGCGTCGTCAAACTTTTTGAAAGGTCCCGAGATCGATTCCCACATAAAACATACTTGGCCACAATTTTTTTTATTTTAATAATGTTTTTTTTAAATTTTTTTACAATTTAAAAAAATTATTTAACATAAATTCAAAAAATATCACTATTGTAATCAGGATTTGTTGCCTGCTTTTCGCCAATTATTCAAATTTTCGTCATTTGAATATCCTAAAATATTATAATACTCTATAAGTATAATAATTCAAAAGTAAATTGTGTGTAAATAAAAATGGGTAATTTTTGCTCTTTATTGCAATTGGTTTACTACTAAACGCTCTGCAATAAAAACTGTCCGGAGAGACCTTAGATTTTTATTTTTCCCCTTCGTGCACATTTTGTCGTTTTGCTAATCGTGATCGTTTCGATCCGAGTTAATACCGAAGTGACAAGGGACAAATGACAAGTGATAGCGCGTTCGTTTCGCACCACAGTAAAAATGTAACAGTTTAAAAGCGTGGGGAATGCATTCTTACTTGGCACTTGGCACTCCAGTATAAAATGAAATTAAAGCTTTTTTTAATCTAAAATTTTAAGTTTCACCTGTAGTTTCTTGTTTAGATTAAAGCGGTCACGATAAAAGATGTGATTTTTTTTAAATTTTCGATCGAAAAAAATATAGCGGTAAAAATAGTGGAGAACAAGCGTATAATATCAATCAAACTTTTCAAATTTTCTTTAAAACTTAACTATTTTTGTTGTTGTAATTATTTAATTGTGATTTATTCTATTAATTACACTAGAGGAGGTAAGTAGCAAGCTATTCATTAATACTAAACTGGTAAAGCCAACGATTTCGTGCTTTGTCTCAATCTGCGATTCCTTGTCGAGTTATCGATCTATTTAATTCTCGAGTTATCGAACTATTTAATTAAATGTTTGAATAAAATAACAATTTTTGAAAGCAAATTAGATTTTTTTGAACAGGCTTTGCCTTTGGTAAAATAGGGCACAACCTGTCGAAAGGTTCCGAAAATCAATAAATCAAATGGAGTTTTTGAAAGACATAATGCACAGACATAATGCGAAACAGTTTGCGATATTTTTAGCTTTTTTGGCTGAAAAATGGCAATACAAGACTTTGCACTGTAATCTTTAGCTTCAGTACTTCAAATGGCTGACTGCTGTGTTGCACCACCACCCGCTTAATTTACATTAGAACCACCGTTTATAAGTCGACATAGTTTTGAAACATTAGTACATCGGGAGTTGTTACAGAAGTTTTTACACCACCACCCGTCAGCTTTACACTAGAACTCGTATTTATAAGACGTCATATTTTTGAAACATTATCACTATGGGAGTCGTTACAGAAATTTTTATACCAATACCCGCTAGCTTTACACGGGAATTCGTATTTATAAGGCGTTTTATTTTTGAAACATTACCACAATGGGGGTTGTTTTAGACTGAAAAAAATTATGGGCGGAAAGTGGGAGGGAACATATATAGCGGTTCGGTTTATTTCTTCGCTCACGTCAAGGCGCAGGTGAAATCGCTCCGACTAATTAAAGGGGCACTTACATGCCTCACGACAAGGAGGCCGATCGTTAAAGGACGCGTCCATTTATAACGTTAGCAATTATGATAAGACGGAAAATAATTGGTCAAGCGAGCAAAATATCTTTAAGAAATTAGATTGCATAAAAGCAAAAAAGGTTTATCAAGCACAAAGTAGCCAGAATACAGACAGTTAGCATATCTTAATTAGTGATGTTTCCAGATATTCGAGCTTTGGAGCAATCGCCGGAGCTACGGAGGTCCTATTTTAGTATTAATTTCATGAATTAAATAATTAGAGATTTTTTTAAAGGTTTTTGTGAACTAATTTTTTTCAAAACTTAGTAAAAACGATAAAAATAGTCCTAAAAATGTGAAAGGAACAATTTAAAATATAAGAAGGCGCTTATTTAAGGAGCGACACTCTTGATCTCCGAAGCTCTCAAGCTTTTGAGTTCCCTCCGCTTTAAATGGCCGAAGCCTTAAAACATGATATTGAAAGGCAGGAAAGAACATCACAAATCTAAACTAATCGACAAAATTTAGTAAGTGTGCATATTCTTACCATAAGCTGTTGTGAATTGTGAAAAACAAGCACACTTTAACCCCCTTGCGGCTGTGGGAAGAAAGAATCATTTTATTGGATTCTAGGACACAAAGGTACTAGACAGCAGGGTACTGGACACGAGGGTACTGGACACGAGGGTACTGGACACGAGGGTACTGGACACGAGGGTACTGAGCTAAGAAATTATACGTTTGCGACAAATATGTAAATTTTTTCAACTGAATAAGCTGAACTAAATTTTAATAGTTTGAATGCGTAGACAAACACAAAACGTTACGTAAGTCGTTTCGTGTTTAATTATAAATATTTTTTGCTTAAATATAATGCAAGTCCATAATAAAAAAATACATTGTTTAAAAAACATCATACTAATTAAACACAAAACTGCTTTTGCAAAAAACTAAAGAATTAATATTGAACAATCATAAGTGGGATGCGAACGCCAAGAAGTTATTTGATTACTGGTTTTTCTACATTTTTCTACAGTTATTTGATTACTGGTATTTGATTACATATCTTCGTATGAAATAAAAATACATTGTACCAAGCGAATTGCAGTTTTTTGCTGCCATTTTTATATTTATACTCTTTTCATCGACTCTTGATTCAAATAATTGAGTTTTTCGATAAAATCTTTGGAAAAAGTAGCTTCTGCAAAAATAAATCTCAGTGGTAAAAAAGTAAAAAAATAACTTCTTGCCTTTTTTAGTCCACTCTCGCTTAGGGAATTCACTTGAACACATGTTGATGATTAAAAAAAAAGCAAACAAAATGTGCCTTTAAAACCTAAAAACATGCTATTGTTAGATTTTTCCTCTATGATATTTTATGCATTTTAATCTAAGTATAGTCGTGAGTGAAATAATCCAACAGCGAATCTTTGGGAGTCTTCAAAACCCTACCATTGCACGATAAACTTTATTCTCTTAAGCCTAAGCAAAAACCCAAAATTAAACTAAACTTTATCCTAATATTTTAAGAATAGTGTGCTTTTAAAAAAATACCGAATAATCTGTTAAAAAAGGCAAGCAATTGTTTTTTGAAAAATATTTTACTTAAATGTTTTTTATTAATAGCAGAATTATTTGCACTAATTTTTGCACCTATTTTTTTGAGGGCATTATTAAGAATTTATTTTTTTCAATACAACACAAAAAATGCCCACAAAATGTTTTGACAGCACAATCAAAGCATAACAGCAACCTTAACGTTTATTATCTTTTGAGTGGCCTCTTGGTTTCTCAGCATTTTAAAGCTAAAGCTAAAGTCTTCCAGGGTGAAATTAAGGGCGTTACCGCTCTCCGCCAGGAAGAAACAAACAATAAACCCATGAGCGAGAAAAATTTTAAAAAAAGTTTTCAGCAGTTATGTAACCAATTATTATTTAGTTGCGTCATGTGTTTATCTGCACGTGATATTTTCTTAAAAAAACGAGTGGTTACTTTACCACTTATCTATTTTCACCCTTATAGAATTTATCTTTAGTTATTATTTTAAGAAATGCACAAAAATGTAGACAAATTACACAAAATGTAGAAAATGTTTTAATGTTTTTTTTATAATCTTTTATAAGTCAGTCAAACGAACTAAATGATTTTTAAGTTAAACAAATTATTGTTATGCAATAAGTTTATCCCGCTTTATGCGGGGAGGTTATGTTTTTCTCCACCGTATCCTCGTGTCCAGTACCCTCGTGTTCTCCTTGCATAATGAATCGATTATGTTACGGGGTTGTGGTGAACGCAACTTTTTTAAGCCCAGTACCTTCGTGTCCAGTACCCTTGTGTCCAGTACCCTCGTGTCCAGTACCCTCGAGTCCAGTACCCTCGTGTCACGTTCCCTATTATTCTCAGCAAACAGTTTACTAGGCAAATTTCAACCTTATGTTTTATCCATTGAAAAGCCTAAAAAAGAACTTCATATAATAAACTGTTTGAAATAGTATAAATAAATTATTTATCACAGTATATTCTATTATTCGCATAAACTTATATACTATTTCAAACAGTTTATTATATGAAGTTCTTTTTTTGGCTTTTCAATAGATAAAACATAAGGTTAAAATTTGCCTAGTAAACTGTTTGCTGCGAATAATAGGGAACGAATAATATGGATTGCTGATTTTTTCTGTTTTCGTTTACTGACATTGTTTTTGAGTTGTGAAAGCGTTTGCTTGGTACAATTTTCAAGCTGCAATTGATATAAATAGTGTTTTTACACCGGAAATTAATAAACCAATCTCACCAAAGTGAGACTGGAGTCTGGAAAATGCCTTCCTTCGCAACTGTGGAGTCCCCTTGATTTTTTAATTGGAAATTAACGCAAAAATTAATAAAAAATGTACTATTACTGAACACATTATCATACGGAACGACCACTAAGCTGCGCGTGACAAAATGTTTATGCCAATTAAACGACACCATATGCAAATTATACAACCGTAACACGTGAGATTAATTGATTGCAACACCGCTTGAAGCATCATAGCGATGCAAGCAAAAGGCAAGAAGCAACGCCGCGTGCTGCAATTTTTTTTATTGTTTGGATACTCATTAAAAATCTTATTTCAAACAGAAAACAAAAACTAAATACTGAGTGTCAATTTCCGATGCAGTAAGTCACGAGCTATTTTTAAAAATTATTATTCGTGAACACCTTATAACTATTTTTTATAATTATGGCGAATCACGACAGTTAATTCAATGTACACAAAGATCTTGAGAAGATTTAAAAATAGTTTGTATATGACTTTGGTTAACGAAAACAAAACAAGATACACGAAAATAACAATTAAACATAAACAATTATTTTTAAAAACCAGTTAATTGTAAATATACTTCTTTCTTCCTCATTTTTTTTAGTCTTACAAGTTATTTTCACTTCTTTTCGAGACTTTTGTGTACATTGAATTAACCGTTGTGATTTTCCAGAACTAACTTACGATTATTTTTACAATTTTTTTCCGTTCGTTTGTTTTTTTATTTTTTTTATTTTGTAAGTTCGTTTAGCAGGTGAAAAATATAATATCGAAAAACAAAAAAACGTATAATCAAAAAAATTCTACATATTGGGCCCTTTTTTCTTCATAAGTCCCACAAAATAACTTATTTGCATACATTGTCGTTTAATTTTCATGAGCACGGCTTGCTCCCAGCTGATTAGACGTTTAACCCGTTCACGTGATTGCCTTTTTCTCGGTTACGACGGTAAAAAGTGTTTTTGTAAATGTATTAATTTCCGTTATTTTTGCTGGTAATCTCAGAGTGCGTTCGCAATAGTCCGCACCAGAGGGAAAAAGAAATTACGCGAACGCACTTTGATTACCAGTTATAAAATAACGCAAATTAATACATATACAAAAACACTTTTCACCGGGGAAAAGGCAATCACCGGATGTGCGTTAGTAATGATGATTACAATTATAGTACATTCAGTACTTTTTTGCTCGGTTTATTAGTCAAAAAATCAAGATTAGCCAAACATTTGCGAATGCACATTCCAGACACCAATCACTTACATTAGACTCAAGGATTAAGACGCACCTTAAATTTAATTTTATATTGACATGGTAAAAATTAATCTTCATTTTTTATTACTATATAGTTTACATTGAAAAAATTAAGTGGCCGTGGTTAAAATAATACTTCAGTAGTTTGTTTCAAATTTTGGAGCCCTCAAATGACGGGTTCGGATGCTATTTAGTGATGGGTGGAACTGCGAAACCGGAACTGCCTATAAAACTGCGAAAGCCCCGGAACACCGGAACCGTAACCAGGACCAGTATTGAAATTTGCAAAAATCCGAAACAGGAACCGGAACCGGAATTCCAAATTTTATCCGGAACATCCGGAATCCGAACCCGAACTGCTCATCACTAGTACATAATTCGTAATTTACGGCTATAATATATGTTTTGCGCTGGGAAAACGAAGGTGAGAGGAGCTGAAAATTGAAGATCATATCGCGTTCTTTGGAGATTATTTTTCCCAGTGCTATTGGGTGCTGTGAAAGCGATTCTGTAGCTAGATAATTTTGTTGAGATTTTAAACTCTGAACAACTTCCGTTAAAATAGGAAGTTTTTGACCATCGGGTAACTAAAACTTTCTTTTCGCTACTAATTATAATATTTGAAACTATAAATAAGAATATTAAACCAAGGTGTAAATTTTTAATGCAGTAAACAGTGGAACGTACGTTGGTTTCACTGCTCGCTACTCACTATATACAGTTATAATATTCTCCGAAATTCCAGCTCTGGAGCTACAGAGCGGAGCTTCACTTTTCAGAGCTCCGGAGCGAATCTCTGAGCTCCGCCTTATTTTTTGTACAACTTTCATAAATTTTTTAAAAGTGATGCCATAGATTGTTTTCTCAAAACTTTTTGTTTAATAATAGGAAAATCAAAAGTGGCTGACCTCGATAATTTGCAGTATTGAAACGACTATGACTATTTAACAATAAAACAATTAAAATTTTTAGCTAAAACAGTTCGATGTTGAAGATTAAATAACTTATTTTTACAATTCTTTGTATTATTTGATTTGGAACAAAATGCAAGTTTTTAAAGGCAAAGTTGATTAATTTTTTCTATATTTTATAATAAGGCGGGAATTAAAAAATTCTGCGTTCCATTTCGTTTTTTTAACGCCATAACCGCACAATTTTAATTAGTTTACTCATGTTCCATACAAACTTACGAGGTTAGCCAAATATAATTCAACAATAATTTTTTAAAACGTGTTAATAATCTTTAAAATAATCTTAAAAACGCAGAAAAAGAGTTCCAGTGACTATACCTTTTCCCCGGTTATCACGTCAGAATTTTAAGGACTCTGAAATGTTATATAGTATTCGAGATCAAGTCATATGTTTTGCTCTATTATGAGAACGATTGTGGGACAAGGACGAGCGAAGAAAATCGGAGATCTCTACGTTCAATGGAGATCATTTTTTCCAAGCGCTAATTGGCTGAAAGTGATTCATAAATCTGTGAAGGTCTTTAACACTGAACAACTTCCGTTTAAATTGGAGAGTTTTGACAATTGAGATAACCGTGAAATCTTCGTATTAACAAGGTACGAAACCTTTGTTTCACAATGGTGTTTTTACGTCTAACCATATGTAGTTAGTACACTTCACCACCGTAAACTCCATGTATTACCTAGGTCGTACTCCATGTATTACCTAGGTCGTACTTAAGCGTCGAAACAAGTTATTATTAATTGATAGTTTTTATCAAAAACATTTTAAAAAAATTTTTATCTCTAGGCTTTTTAAAAAAATTTTTTTAAAAAATTTATGCTAATAACTCGTTTTAAATTTCATGTAAAACTTTTTTACTTAATATATTGAAAACTATCTTTTACTTGTCTATGTATGTTTGTAATTTATTAATGTTTATAAAATATATGGGACTATACCCTTCCTACAGAAATATTTTTGGGGTTTTGTTTCTGTAACCCAGGGGGTCTAGCTTTTTGCCTTTTTTCAAACATTATTAGGTTGTACCTAATCCACTATCTACGTGCATAAAATCTGCATATTGATACATTGATACCGTACGGTTTAATCATTCAATTTGCTCGTTTACTTGGCCCTAATCACACACAAGATATTACGTATGACCTAAGAACGACCTAGTTCATACGTATAAAGTTTACTGCTGTGAAGTTAACTTATCACAATTGTTGAACGAAGATACCATCCCCTTGAAATGAAGGTTTCATTGCGGTAATACGAAGGTTACACGGTTGTAACCAGGGTAAAAGCAATCACGTGAACGAGTTCAATTATGTTTCAAGCTTAATCAAGCGTAAAATCGTTCATTTAAAGCGCCGCGCTCGGGAGCTACGGAGCTCCCTCCGTTTTATATGTCCTAAGCTCCGAAGCATGATATTGGAGGATAGGAACATTACTAGTATATAGGATGTGTAACGATACGCTCATATAGCCATATTCGATTGCATCAACTAATCTATTTAACATTTATAAATACAAATGTGATAGGAAAAAAAACAGATAATTAGCAGCAAAAATAATATACACTTTTAGGAAAACATTAAATTAAATGATCTTACAGATAATTAGCAGCAAAAATAATATACACTTTTAGGAAAACATTAAATTAAATAAATTAAATCCTTGTATCTAAATTAACGACCTAATTATATTGGGCAGCGTATTTTTAAAATTCTGAATTTTAAACAACTCAATTATTGTCATTAGGTGAGCTCTAACAAGCAAATTGCGCATAATGTATTATGTATTTTGATTTTAATTGCTTCGGATAACGTAACCAATAGACGACTAATTGGAGCGCGATAGCTGCTTAATATATTTCCGAGTTTATTCATGGATCTCATGCATTTGTTTCTATCGCTGACAATTAACTCAAGCACGGGCGGACTCAAAAGCCCGGCAATTACAGAGCGGGCGTCCGCATTTCACAGCTCATATAATATGCGGAAACCCATATTACACAGCTAAACATGTCATAACTAGCTCGTTTATTCGTTCGTTTTATACGGATTTGACAGGCCAAAGCGCTCACTAATGGGCGACGAAAAAATTACAGTGGTGGAAAGGGGGAGAACAATTTATCGCTTTTTTAGTTTCAATTTTTTAATCTTTCACCAGACGTATCTTATCTTCTTGCCTTATATTTTGACGTTCAAAATATAAGGCAAAAAGAATTCAAAACAATTTGCCATTTTAGTTTTTTTTTCGGCTGAAAAACGGACGATATAATAAGACTTGAACTTTTAATCTGCGGTCTCAGTAACCATTGACATGCTGCGTTACACCATCACCCACCAGTTTTACATTAGAACTTAAAAATTTGTTATTTTTAGCTGAGAAACGGACAATACAGGAATTAAACCTGTAATCTCCAGTCAAAGTACCACATCGACCGACGTACTGTCCTACACCATCACCCGCCAGCTTTACGCACTAGAACTTGTTTTTATAAAGTGACATACTTTTGAAACATCATCACAGTGGGAGTTGTTACACCAGTTACTCTAATTTTGAATTGATGATTTTAGACTGTATGCAAACTTGAGATGTACTTTTTATTACATGCCATTGTTACTGGGCGTTGTAAACGACTCTTTGGTAAAACAAATCACAAATGTACAACCAAAGTATTTTTAAAAAAGAAACTGGAAACAAATAAATAAATTAAAAAAAATAAATAAATAAATAAAAACTGGAAATTTTTCTTACAAATAAATTTTTTATTACTTGACCTATATGTACAGTATAAAACAATATTAACATAGAAGTTGCATTGCAAGTAAAATTGACTGCGTAAAATAAAAAAAATTAATAACAAATTGCTCACTTTATTTTAACACTCTCATATTTTTAAAATGTTAGAAATTCAGATTTTACAAATTGTAAAAACACTTTATTGTAGCCAGTTTCCTGTCTTTGTTTTTGTATATTCTCACCAATGGGAAACTCTTTTAAAAGTTTATTATTATTATTATTTCGCATAAAGTAGGATACGCAAAACCTATGATACTCAACACTAACTGCGCAACCAAATAATATATATAACAATATTCACAAGCAATATTATCACAATGCAGCGTGTCTCAGTCGGGACTCGATCTAGGGACCTTCAGTATGCAAGAAGAGCTGCCACTGCGCCACAACATCGACAAATTTTTCTTGTAAAGACTCTCCGGTCTCTTCTACAGGCAAATGTAAAGCCCACGATCGACGGAAACCAGAACTTCGCACGTATCTATCAGTAATGTTTAATGGTAGCGATGGGGAATTCCGGTTCCGGGGTCCGAATGTTCCGGGCAAAATTTAGAATTCCGGTTCCGGTTCCGGATTTTGGAAAAATCTCAATTCCGGTTCCGGTTCCTGCTCCGGATTTTTTAAAAATCTCAATTCCGGTTCTGGTTCCTGTCCCAGATTTTTGGAAAATCTAACCTCCGGTTCTGGTTCCGGTTCCAATGTTCCGGGGTTTCCGCAGTTCCGCCCATCACTATTTCCTGAAGTTTCGCTTTTCGGAGTTCCGGAGCAACGCCCAAAGCTTCAGCCTTTTTGGTACGAATTTTTTGAATAATCTAAGAGTAATGACACGGATTATTTTGGAAAAAAATTTTTCGTAAACTTCAAAACTTATTGAAAACAATAAAACATGAGTCCTAAAATAGGGATGGAATAATTTAAAACAATATCGCACGCTTTTAAATGAGCTTCAAATCGCTCTTTTATGGAGTGAAGTTCTGGAGCTCCAGCCACTTTAAATGAGCGGAGCATGACATTGGAGCGTATTAAGGAACATTACTAAGTGTCTATGGAGAATCACGACAGTTGATTCAATGTACACAAAGGTCTCGAGAAGAATTGAAAATTATTTGAATAATACCAAAAAAATGAAGAGGAAAAAATAATAAGCAGAACCAGCTGTTTTCTAAAATAAAATAATTTATGTTTATGTTATTTTCCTGTATTATAATTTTTTTTTTTTTCATTAACCAACGTCATATACAATTTGTTTTAAATCTCCTCGAGACCTTTGTGATTCAGGTGTGTAACATTTTTATTGCTCCTGGCCCACGTTCACTAGGAATTCACGGCAAAATGAGCCACTGTCATTACAAAATACACGTGACTGTGACTCATTCTGTAGTTAATAGGGTTCTGTTTTAAATTTAAAATGAGTCACAGTCACATATAGTTTATACGCATTATGGATCCTTTCGCCTTAGTAACTGACGAATCGCACCTCTTCCCTATGTGCCGAAATCGCTTTACCGCTGGAATCTGTTTGTATAATAGTATCGTTATTGTGTTGGTCACTGCATTTCGTGTATCGAGTGATTTTTGGAATAAGGTTTTAGTTGACTTAACCTCAACTAGTAGGATTTTTAGTAAATTTAAGTAGAAAAACTAGGATTTATAGTATTTCTGAACTGTGTACTGGGCCTGGAAAAACAATATTTGATCAAAAAACGTGTCATTAATCTATATATTTTAATTGCGATAGGTTAGAAATTTTGTGAATGACATAAATTAATTTAACTAGCTGTAGAAGTATATTATTTTAACTAGCTGCTGATTTTTTTTTAACAATGCGTCACAAAACTTCTAAAATATTTTATATTTTCTAGTTTTACGCAAATTACAAAATAGTTTTCAATCACGCGATCATTTCAAAATCCGTCTTTATTTATTATTAACAGATAAACAACCGCCTCTTCAATTTTGATATAATTACTTTTACTTTTTTTATAATTGGTTTAGGGATTTTTAAATAACCGATACATACGGTAAACTTATTTACAGAGAATAGTATAAGACTACACTACATAAGTTTAAATTTTTAATGTTAGAAAGACTGTAACAAGCCTCATAAAACCCCAATTGACAATTAAAACTACGTAGCGTAGAAATATGCTCTAAAAATGCAGCAGGGAAAGGGGGCAATTTTATCCGAGCGTATGTTTATAAAAAAATAATGTTGAGTAGTCTGAAGTAGACATGTTGGAGGACTATAGGAAATCAGCATCGGGGTGGTATGCTGAAGGTTTAATCCGACTTAAAATTAATCTGAGATTAGCGATTGTCGACACACAGTAAACATACTAACAGTATTGATTAAATAATCTAGGGTTAAGGAAGCTAATAGACTTAATCTCAGATTAAATCGTCATTAATCCGAGATTAGTGGGAAAAACCCGCAAATTTTTAATCCACCTCCGGAGGTGGTTTAAAAATTTGCATAAATTAACAATTTAATCTCGAGTTAGTAACGATTTAATCTGAGATTAAACCTAATCTCAGATTAAATTGATTAAACTAGATTATCTAATCGATACTGCTAGTATGTTTACTGTGTGTCGAAAATCGCTAATCTCAGTTTAACTTTGGCCCGGTTGCACCATAACTACTTAAATTAAATAGGATACTTAAGTAGCTGTGAATCTGTATAAAATGTACACATTCACGGCCACTTTAAGTAGTCTACTTAACTTAAGTAGTTATGATGCAACTGGGCCTTTAAGTTGGATTAAACCTTCAGCATACAACCAACCCGGTTTGTTCATTTGATCACTGAATAAAAAAGTTACTCTATAATGGTGAGATTTAATATAATATTAATTGTGATAATGATTTTTATTTTATGGACCTACCTAGCATTACAAAAATTTGGGTCCGCGGTCCCGTCGCGAAATCGGAATTTTTTATGGAACCAATGATTTTTACAATAAATGTTTTCAAAAATTGGAGATTAAACAACTATATGAAAACAATTTCGAATATTTTTGTTAACTTTTGACCATTATCTAAACTTATATTAAGCGTAACTAAAGTTTCTCATATGTAAATTATTTGGTTAATCAGAAAAAAATATTTTGTGATGATTAATTAAATACAAAAAGACCACTAAAATTTTTCAAGTAAATATATATTTTGTTAAAAACAACTAAAAATTAGGAAAAATGCGATTTGGAAATTGTCAAAGATTGCGGATAGTAGTGAAAAAAGTAGTACTAGGACTAGTTAGTGTTAACTAGTACTAGGCTAGATAAGCAAATTAAGTACCAATAAGTATCGTCATGTTTGTACTCATATCAAAGCTCTCAACACGCTGATCTCAAAAATATAAATTTCAACTCGATTCGCTCAATGGTTACCATTTTTACAACCCCTAATGTACCCCTAAAAATTTTTGGATGTATATTGTGGATTGTAAAAATGTTTTCGAAATCAGTGCGTCGAGAGCTCTCATATGAGTATAAACACGTCACTTAAAATGAAAAAATCATAAAATTATCATTTTTCAAATTTGGGTGTATTTGTGGGTATGTAACTGGGTAGCCATAAAAAAATTTAGCCTAAAATTAACATTTTTGAAATCAGCACGCATAGAACTTTCAAACGAATATAAACACGGCTTATAAATAATAAAAACAAAAAAATCACCCCTTACTAATTTTGGGAGTACAAAGGGGTCTGTATTTTGGTTACCCGACCATTTAGATCAAATTTTTTTATATTTTTGAAATTACCACGCTGAGAACTTTAAAATGATATATTACTGGCTTATGTAGAGGGGCTGTGTGAAAAGTTATTTTTAGGGGTCAGCCATTGCAGTGCCTTAGGGCATCAAAAAAAATTTGGGACTATCACCAAAATGCAGAGCTTAAAATTCCGCATAAATCCCCCTCTCAAACCAGTGGCTCAAACAGTTTTTGAGCATGATGCCAAAATATGCACTATCAACCAAAAAAATCTTTGTATGAGGATACAAAAATTTTTCGCAAAAATCGTAAAATTGACAGCCTTTAACCTCTCAGGGTACCCGATCCAGGTAGGTTACCCCTAATAAATTATATATTTTTGAGCTCAAGAAAGTATGGGCAATCTGCACAAAAATTTTCAGACGTAAGGACCCATATGGTAAAAAGTTGGAAATTTGGCTGAAAAAAATTGACCCTAAATTTTGGGGGTTTTGGGGCTAATCCCCCAAAATTTAAAAAAAAAATTTTTTTCAGGAGGTAGCCAAAAGTACAAGGACCTTAACGCGAGATATTTGCATATTGATCGCGGCGCGTTCAAAAGTTATAAGAGCGAAAACAAAAATTTTTTTGTCAAAATTTTCCAGTATCGCTAAAAAAACAGAGAGTAGGGCCGCATGTCCGGTCCTAGACCCGCACGTCCGGGCACGATGAAATCAGTTATTTTACACAAGACAAAGGTATTGTGCAAAGAAAAATTACGTTCATTATAAATTCGAATATTGTTTACTGGCAGCTGACAGGAGTTTGATTGCACACATACTACAATTTATAAAAGTAATTTTTAAACAAAAATTGCATGCTTTTTTGTTTAATTAAAATGTATGGCCAACATTAAAACTAAATAAAAGCTTAAAAACACTGTAGTATTTGTGTTCAGCGATTAAAAAAAAAATTTGTTAAGGTCTCTACGGACAGTTTTTTTAAGTATGGAAAATCGCGATATTTGGCATGCGAAATTTCGTGAAATACAAAATTGTGTCTATAAAAATTTAATATCGCTGTTAATCAGGCAAAAATACCACACTTATATAAACTGCACATTGATAATATTAATAAAATAGTTGAAATAATTGATATTAAAAATGAAATTGCAACGAAATTTTTTAAACCCCTTAAAAATATGCACTATTTATTAGGAAAAATACTTCCAATGAAGGCAACTGTCACCCTTTTTTACGTACGTATAATTTAATGGTTTTGATTTATGGTTTAATATACGATTTTCCGTAAAAAATGGGGGTTAATTTGTTTAAAATTGCGGCAAAACGTGGATTTAATTTAATATGGTGAAATTTAAAGCCCCGAATAGTAATATTTTTTATTGAAATATAAGATTTTTTAAACGGCCATAGCCAATAGCTCTCGTACTGTTAATCTGTTGTGTGTGCATTAGATTTAATAAAGGCCTTGGGTTTATAAACTTCGTTTAGAAAAGTTGAGCAGATGGGTATATGGCGTAGTCGGATGGCATCCGCCTGTCAATGTCAAACATTTTGGGGGTCGAGGGATCTATTTCCACTGTAAACATATTTTCATTCCAGCGCCATTTTTTATTTAATATTTATTTTATTTAATTTTAAATTATAATTTTTTTCAATGAATCGAATCAAAAAAATCATTTGTACATATTTTAACAGCATTTGTTTCCTACTTTTTCCACTCATTCGAATTTTCGCCGCTGGGATATTTTAAAATATTATAATGCTCTATAATTACAATAAATAATAGAATACATTTTATGTAAGTAAAAAAATAATTTTTGTTCTGCATTTCAATTGGTATTTTATTGAAAGCTGTGAAGTGAAAACTGTCCGGACAGACCTTAAAAGTAAGTAAAAAACCTATTACAACTCTTCTTTGATTGCTTTAACAAAAATCACGCGAAAATAATTAATTCTATCAATTTCTAATTGTTGTTTTATTTATTACCAATTGTTTTTTTTTCGTAAAAACTGTGTTAAATTCTTAACATATGTTATTTTTCCGATCTAGCTTTTAGAATTATCTAAACAGAAATTATTTGTACGAAAAAAACCATAGTTATTTAATAAGTTTATGAGGCTGCAGACAAAAAGTCTTGTGTTTGCTCTGTATTCTCGTGTCCTAATAACTGATTTCCTCCTGGCCGGACGTGCGGGTCTAATTGGATTTTATGATGCACGCTGCTGCAGACCGCTGTGACATACCTTTATTAGATTATCCAACAGGACGCTGAAAGTGGTTATAAACAAATCTGTCTCTTCTCCTTATAAGGTCACTAGTTCTGTTCCACAAGGATCAGTACTAGGCCCATTACTGTTTTTGATTTATATTAATGATATAGTAGGCTGTGTAGAAAATTCCAAGATTAAGCTTTTTGCAGACGATGCAAAAGTTTACTCTGAATTTTCTGCTTATGATAAAAAAAGCATTGAATTTCAATCTGCCATGCTTCAAGAAGATTTAAATAAAATAGCTGAATGGTCAAAAGTTCGGCAGCTTACACTTGCTGAAAACAAATGTGAAACATTTCATATTAGACCATCTAATGAACTTTTAAACAAAACCTATTCAATTAATAATCAAACACTAAAAAACTCTACAACAGTCCGAGACTTGGGGGTTTATATGTCTCAAAATTTAAAGTTTTCATATCATTGTGAAAGAGTTGCTGATACAGCCATGCAGCGCTCAGCCTTAATTTTTAGAACTTTCAAAGCAAAGTCTATAAAAAGTTTAGTAAGAGCATATAAATCTTATGTCCGGCCAATAGTAGAGTATGCTAGTGTGGTTTGGAACCCTTATTTAATAAAAGATATTAAAATAATTGAGAATGTTCAAAAAAGTTTTACTAGAAGATTATTTAAATTTTGTGGTCTTAAATACTCCAGCTATGAAAATAGGTTAGCTTTTTTAAAACTTGAGAAACTTTCTGAACGAAGAACAAAAATGGATTTATGTCAAATCTATAAAATAATTAATAACAAAACATGTCTGCAATCAAAAGATTTCTTCTCTTTCAATAATAATCAAACCAGAGGTCATTCATTTAAACTTCAAGTTGAAGATAGCAGGATTGATGCCAGAAAATTTTGTTTTCCAAATCGTGCTATTTCCAATTGGAATAAATTAAACTCCTCCCAAGTTACTGCTAAGTCACTTAAAAAATTTAGGTCAGCAATAAATTTTTGATAATGTATAGTGTTGTGCTCAGTATCAGTGTTAAAGCCTTTTCATAAGCTTTGGCCTACTGAGCCGTTTTTTAGCAAATAAAGATATTTCTTTTATGTTATACAAAATATACTACACTGTGTTGCTTTTGGATCGCAAAACCACAAAAAAAATAACACATATATTTCTGATTTTCATTTTTTATTGTCTTTTTTCTATCCTAAAACTTTAATCTGTTGCTTTAACATAGTACTATTTCTTCTATTTTTTTTTTGTTTGTGCTATTACTTAATATGTATTTTCAATTTTCTTGTATATCTATACTTACTTTGTTACACTTACACGTTTGCGATTCTAATTTTAAACAATACAATTGTAATACATTTATTATAATACTTTTTATGCTTTGAATTGCTTTTTTTAGGATTTGCTAAAAATAAACTTATTTGATTATCCACCTTTGGTACAACTGGGTTGTGTAATTGGTTCACCGGAAAACAAATCCAGTTTAAATCATGATCACAAATCATGGTCTAAATTATTATTTTATTGGGCAAGTGCAGATACCAGGGGCTATAATTTACAAGCCCCCTTTACATACGTCCACCTCGGAGTGTCAGACTAATCCGTATTTGTTTTTTTAAAACTTACGCATGCGGGAAAAATAGCCTTTTTTTCTAATCCATTCTTAAAGCATTTTTCAAGGCAAGCCTGTCATTTTTTTAAAGTTGAATCTAAAAACCTATTCTGATATATTAAATTTCAACTAAGCAATGACACAATTTTCTAATAATTTCGTTACCAAAATGACCTTTTAAATATTTTATGACATTTTTTTAATATGGTTAACACGTTCAATGTACATCTATATCCTCAGGGTGTATGTCAAGCATTCTACCGTTTAAGCTGGTATAGAAATATAAAAACTTGTCTTACAAATCGGCAAAGTATATAAAATATATACATACGATCTTTGATTTACCGCTTTTTCGCGTTAAGTTTAAAATAATCGAGTAACAATAATAATAAGAAGAAATCGAAACAAAATGAATTTAGGAAAGTATATAATGTAGCTAACCTAAAGTTTTGATTATTGAATTTTAAATTAACATTTTTCAATTATATATGACAAGCCTGTCATAATTGAAAAAATTATGACATTTTAATTAATTTATGAAAATTATGAAAAATTGGAAAAAATAATTTCGCCCTGTGCCAGTGGAAAAAATCCAACGGACAGCAGCTGTCTACAACAGTCTGCTACATATTTCACAAGACTCGGCTTGGCAGGAAAAAATAAATTCTGCGAAATATCTTCGGAAAGAATATCTTTTGAAAGACTTTTAAAATTCTCATATAAAGAAAACTTTTTTCCCTAAGCCTAAGCGAAACCTTAAAATCAAGCTAAAACGACATAAAAAAGTTAAAAAAAAGCTTTAAACATTTTTTAATAATACTGAATAATTTACTGCTGAAAGAAGATATTTTTTCCGAAAGATATTTTGCAGAAGGTACTTTTTCCGGAAACCGATCCGCTGGGGAGGGGGGTCCACCCGGTAGTGGAAGGCCAAAATGTGTTTTTGTTGGTAGGGGGGAGGGGTCCCTGGGGATTCGGACCCACTTGGCTTTTTAGGGGGCATAGGTGGGCAGGGAGGAGGGTTTGGGGGTTACACCCCACCCCAAAAAATCTCGAAACTGCCGACACCCCCCTAACATTGGGCGGGCACCCCTAACTAAAATTTGAGGTTCCCAAAACTAAAAACTTTGAAAATAGGGTATTTGGGATATACCCCAAAAAAATAAATTTTTCAGACACCTCCCCCGCGAAATTTGTGGTCGGGTATACATTTTACCCCCCTCCCCCAAAAAAAACCCGCGAATTTTGTGGGTCGGGTATACATTTTACCCCCCTACAAAAAAAACCCGCGAAATCTGTTGGTCGGGTATATCCCCCCAAAAAAAAATCCGAGAGGGTGCCCACCTATGTTAGGGGGTCGACCCCGAGAACGAGATTTCAAATTTAGAAGGGGGGGGGTCAGGAGGTTCGATTTTAAACAAAGTTTTTTTAAATCCGTGATTTAAATGTTTTTGGTCGGTACGCTAGGAGGGTCCCCCCGGGCGGAGGGCCAAAACATTTTTTTGGCGGGGGAGGTCCGGACCTCCTGGCTATTTAGGGGTTCGACCCCAGATACGAGATTTCAAATTTAGAATAGAATAAAATTATTTTTTCAGAGGGGTCAGGGGGCTCCGATTTTGAACAAAGTTTTTTTAAATCTATAATTTAAGTGTTTTAGGCGTAATATTGATTTTTATAAACTAAAACAGCCTATTTAGGCCTAAAAAGTGTATAAAAACACTGCTTTTTGTATTGAAAAACCGTGTTTTTGACAGTAAATATATAAAATTATACTTGTAAATTGGCTGGGTGGGCAAAAAGGTGGGGCTAGGCCGGATTGCTCTTGAGCTTGGAGGGGAGGGGTTCTGGATTTTTTCCAGGGGGGAGTCTGAAATTATGTCTATAGGAGTCTGAAATTATGTCTATAGGCAGGGGAGTGAACCCCTCTGTCCTCCTAGCCCAAAAACATCTATGCTTTGCAGACTCCTTCTTTGTCGACGGAAGTTTTACTCTAGCTGTCAAAAAATTTGTTTTTGCATTTTTTGAATTATTATTTTAATCAAAAAAAAAACGACGAATATTCAAATGTAAAGAAAGGTCTCGAAGAGGATTTTGCATGTAAAAAGAGGCGGGATAAAAACAGACGTCAAAAATACTTAAAAATTTCTTACGAAATACAATTTTTGAATCAAAACATAAAATAGTAGTTAATTATAATAAACCATAGAATAATGTCTGATAGAATTAACTGAAAAATAATTTAAAAAATTATTAATAAAATATACATCTCTTTCTAGGCCCTGTGCCAGGGGGCCGTGCCCCCTCCCCTTTCTGGGTTGACCGGGGTAAATATTTATGAAGGGGGAGGTGGGTCCAGGTTGTGGGAGGTAAAAAGTAAGGTAACTCCATCATGACTACTGTTTTTCTCTTCCTCCTTTCTTGGTGGACGCCAATTGGATTTTTCCTGACTGCCGGCCTTCAATTTGAGGTAAATAGGTGTTTTTAAGCCTCTATTTTGCTCATTTTTAATTCTAATAAAAAAAATTCGCCTCCGGCGGCTGGGGGAACAACCCCAGAGACCCCCCGGTGACGCTTCGCGCCTCATTTATATACTGTTTGCATTTTTCTAGTCTGGCCCCCTCCTTTCAAGGCCCTGTCTCCTTCCAAATCTACTCCCTTCATCCGCTGGAAAATAAGTTTTTAATTTAAGATTAAACGTTTTTTTTTTAATTTTTAAAGGTTGCAGGAGTTAAATCGAGAGGAGACGTAAGTTTTATTAATGGGTTTATGAATCGTTATTCAATTTATTCTATGTTGTATTTAATTCTTGTATTACAATTACCTTTTCACATATGTTTTTTATTTAAAAATGTTTGTCGTAAAATTTTTCCAATGTCCACTTTTATTCGCCTCCTTTTCGCTAATATAATTTTACAAAATCCTCTTCGAGACCTTTCTGTACATCTGGGGCGGGTCCACTAAACGCGTGCTGACTAGGTGCTATCTTAGCACGTTGTTTAAAACTTTTTTTAATATTTTAATTTCTGGGTTTTTTCTTAAGAAAATGTATGGGACTCTTTTTTTAGCTAGCGTAAATTAATATTTAAAGAGTTTTATGCATATTTGTTTGAAATAAAATTAAATAAACCCTTAAACCGTAGTTAGGAGTTTTGCTAACCCGTAGCTAGGGGTTATTGCTTTAATAGTTTGTATATACAACAATGTGTATAAAATTAATAAAATATCAGTTTGTGCTATGTAAATAAAAAGTTCTGTTAGATTTTTCGAAAAAAAAACCAGAAATTAAAACATTAACAAGAGTTTTAAACAACGTGCTAAGATAGCACCAAGTCAGCACGCGTTTAGTGGACCCGCCCCTGGATTTCCGTCGTAGTTCTTTTTAGAAAAGACCCTGCATAAAAGTGGCTTCCAGGCACTTTGCACTGAAACTTAAAATACACATAAGATATAGAACACACAAGCATTGCGGACTGTACGGAAAATACCGTAATCATAAAAATGTTTTTTTTTTTTAAAGACGAAAGGCGAAACCCTGGGGTGTTTAATAATGCCATCACACCGTTTGTGTATGTTGATTTATATTAGAAATTGTCTGTTTTAAAACTTGTAAATAAGATTTGCATGTAAAAATAAAAAATATATCGATAGAGATGTTGTAATAAGCGGGTTATTTCCCGTCAATGCCGCCACTAATCAATAATCAGGGAACATTTGCATGATTACAGTATTTTCGGTACAGTCTCAATGTTTGTGTGTGTTATATCTTATGTTTATTTTAAGTTTCAGTGCAAGGTGCCTCTACTTCGCAAATTGCGTAATTTTCCGTTTGGAATTGAGCACGTGTTTATTTTTGTTCAGTTAGTATATTACAACGAAGGAATTATAGAATTTACGATACGAGAGCTAGAATAATCATAAGAAGAACATTAATTACAAAAATCGCCCACGATCGCTGATAAAAGTTCGGGTGCGGAAAAACCGACGTGGCCGCGCCGGCTACCCGAATAGACGTTAATTTGCATAAGAACCTGTCCAACGTAGCGAAAAGCGTTACTTTTGCGCAAAAATATTGATTTTGTAGTCCGGTAAAAAGTTGTAAATCAGCGATGTTCTTGCTCCGGCCATTTAAAGCGGAGAGCTCCGGAGCTTCGCCCTTTAAATGAGCGATTACAAGCACATTTAAGCTTGGAATACATTTTAAACTACTCTATTTGTATATTTACTATTTTTATGGTTTAAAACAAATTTAGTTTCCGAAAAATTGTGACAAAATAATGTATGCCATAATCCTAATTTTTCATTAAATTAGTAGAAGAATAGGGCGCGGAGTTCCGAAGCTCATAAAAGCAGAGCTCCGCTCCAGGAAACAACACTATTGTAGATAGCGAAATTAAAATTAATTGAATAAAGTGGATCACAACAGCAGTCATACTTTATAAAAAGGTTTGAGCAGTATATTTTTCAATACAAAATCCGCCGTTTTTGTTACTTTTTGCACTTTTATCTTTTAATTTCACGCTAAAAATTGTCTCTCAAAAATATTGTCTATCTCAATCTAAAAAGACACCCAAGTCAGTTACTAATAATCAAAGAGGCTTTCGAATTTCTTGTTTATTTCAAAGTAAGCGCAAATTTCTTGTTTTTGTAACTTAGTTTATAATGTTATCTTTACTTTGCTCGTTATTTTAAAGTGAATTTTCAGCTGTTTTTTGTAACAAACCAAGCGGCTCAATTTTTTAGTCGATATACATAATTGGCAGTGTTTTTGCAACTGAAAACGTGAAATTTTATTTATTTTCAACAAAAAACATTTTCAACTTGTTGACAAACCCCAAGCCTTACAAAAAGGGACACAACTGATACGCGACTATCGAAATAATTAACTATACGTATACATTTATTACATAGTATAACCGACATAGGAAACACAGTAAGCGCAAACACTACAACTACACTGCATAATACCTAGTCCATTTTAGTAAAAAATGCACACCAACAGGTAAAAAAACAGAGAAATCGAAAGTTTATATAATAACAGTACAAAACACAAAATTTTTAACCAATTGCAGAGCCTTTACTTTTTGTTGTTTATATTTTTTTACCACTTTTAACAAATTTTGCTCTTTTTATGGTATTTTTGTGTTTTTTTATTAATTTAAAAACAGTCATGCCTAAGGAATGGGGTAGGTCTTCTAGCTTTTCTCAACAAACTGAGCAAAACGCACAGTATTCGTACAACTTGGTTTTATAAAAACTATCAAAACATTATGAAACAATGTCATCACAAAGAAAAATAGTGGTAACCAGAAAAGCAACCATTAAGAAAACTTAGTTTATACATATGATTTACGAGCCTCATAATAAAAATAATGGTGTAGCTAATGTACGGTCGCTTAGTTATGCACACGTCACATTAGTGCTTAAGTTGTATTTCAGATTTTAATTTTAAAAAGTTTATAGCAACAAATGATTTTTACTTTCTAAAATCCATCCGACATAACCAATCATGACTCAACTCTATTTTACAACTGTATTAATCAATAAAACAAAATAGATCAACATCTTTTTAATGGATTTTTAGTCAAATCTAATTTATTTGGAAAACAGTTAATTTAGCGAACGAATAAATACCATTATTAAAAAATCGAAAGAATTAAAACATAATTTTGTATAATTTTTTAAATTTGTTGAACATAGCTATTCTTTACGCTAAATTAACTGCTTACTTATTATTCGACGCATAATAAAACTTAATGAAAAATCTTCTATCTCTTTGTTCTTATAAGTTTGCAGCAAGTAATCAACAACAAAAACGACATAACAACAAAGCTGACTTGCACAAAAATAATAATTATAGTATTTCGAAACATATTAAGAACGAAGTATAGCCCTAATAATCACATTCAGCTTTTCACTGGTAATTTATGTCGAAATTAATTCCTACTTAAATTTTACTTTTTGGTAAAAAAAATATAAGGTAGGTACTGAATCGAGCGTGGAAGTATAAAAAAGTAATTCATTACATACGTGTAAAAATCTCAGTGTTTAGATAACGTAGATTTAAACAAATTTCTTATAGATGACGTAATGATAAGAAGTAATTAAACTAAAAAAAACTTCGCTTTTAGAGCTAGATTCAATACTTACACAATCCCAAGACCAAAAATAACAGTGGTCTTTTCTTTGAAGATCAAATTAACGACAAACAGCACGTTCTAAAAATCACAATCCTTACTTTGAATTTTTCTTATTACCCATTTCAGCACGATTTCCCGGGAAATTTTTCCACCCAAACGCATTATTTTCCAGTACTATTATACTTACTATCCATCTCTCCCCAACTAACAAAAAAAGTCCCATGAGTACCTCGAGGTTTCTAGAGGCGGTCCGATCTTCCGGCCTCCTTTCTCGCCTTCAGCTGCCTTCAGGCCACTTCTCCTTCCTCCAAATCGTCCGCGTCCGGGGGCGGCGGCGGCGGTGGCAGGAATTCCATCCCCCCGTTCATGAGCTTGTGGTAATGGGAGGAGGAGTTCCTCTCCACCTTCGATCCGGGCGACTGGGAACTTTTATGAGAGTTGCTACTTCGCTCCCCGTAGTGGTGTCTGGAGGAGGAGTGGTCCCGGGATGAGGTGGTCTCTCGACCCTCTCGGGATCGACTGGAATGTTTACTTTTCCCTTCGGAGGCGGAGGAACGGGAGTAGCTGTCCAAGTGACGATTGAGGCCGGCTGGGGTCTCTCCGCGGTCTCGCTCTCGGTTTTTACTACGCTCGATCTCCCTAAAATTTAAATAATAAAATAATATCTCTGTTAAATATCCGTAGCCGCACTCATAAAGCGCGATTAACCAAAGATTAAGTATGGACGTCTTTTTTTCATGGACAAGGAGAGAATCGGATTAAAAAGCGGATAAAAACTGACTTTAAACGCGGTTTTTGAATTTTTTTCATGTTTTATGACTTTAAAAATATACATACTGTTTTAACTAAAGTATTTTTATATAAATAATTGTCAAATTTCAAGAATATTTGAAAAAAAGTTAAATACATGATATTGTTAATTTTTAGTTTCGAAATAAAAAAAATAGAATTAAAAAAGACGAATTTTATTTTGATTTTGCATTGGGTCACATTATTAATTTAAATTAATAAAAATTTAATTCCTCTGTATGTTTGATTATGTTATAAGTTTAAAGGAATTGAGTCTTTTATCAATATATCTTATATTATGTGAGCCAATGCAAAAGCCAATCAACAATCGTTGGTTAATCCTTGTGAATCGCGCTTTATGAGTGCGGCTACCGATGTTTTTCTAAATTTCTCTCTAATAAATAATAAGATACCCTGGTAAATTTCTGAGAAGAATTCAAAAACAATAAAAAATGCACTTTTTAAAAAGGAAAAAATTAAATGATCTATTAAAAGAAATGAGTGCGAGGTTGCGAGATTTCAAATTTAGGAGATTTCAAATTTAGGAGGGGTGTCAGGGGGGGTCCGATTTTTACAAAGTTTTTTCAAATCAATAATTTGTGTGTTTTTAGGTCTAATATTGAATTTTATATACTAAAACAGCCTATTTTGGTCTAAAAAGTGTATTAAAACCCTGTTTTTAACTAAAAAACCGTGTTTTTTGACAGTTAATAAAAAATTATACTTCCAAATTGGTCGAGAGGGGGGAGGGGGGGAGTCAGCCTTGCTAGGGGGTTCAGGCCGGACCGCTCTCAAACTTTTGGGGGGACGAGGGGCCCCCTGGATTTTTTCTAGGGGGGGTCCGAAATTTTGGCTCTAGTGGGGGGGGTGGACCCCTCTGTGCTGCCCCCCCCCAAAACTCCTATGGGGAAAAGGCAATCAAAAAACGGGTTTTTAAGCGAAGTCTCCAGTCAACTTCTCCCCCTTTAAGAAAATTCAAGGGATCCAAATTTCCTTCCCTCTCGCCTCTTGATTTCTAAGATTTCATTACCCTGTATCCCCGTGTCTAGACCTGTGCGCGGTCTGAAAATGCCCCTCCCCCGGAATATTAGTGGCTGTTCTTCTCCTGTTTATTGCCCGCCCCCGCCAAAGAAATGAAGGAGTACCCAAAAATTATGGCACCATTTTTGACCTATTATAAAATTTTTTGCAATGTTTTGCTTTTTCAATGCATTTTAAGCCATTTTAGACCCATTTTTACTGAAATTTTGCTTTTTTCCTCTTTTTTTCTATTCTCCCTAGCTTGCCCCCTTCGTGTTTCAAAAAAAATTGTCCTCTCTAATAAAACCCCTCGGGGGTGGGGGGGGGGAGTGCACAGGTCTGCATGCCACCCCCTATCATAAGCGACCCACCATTCATCTTTTGGTCCTACCTTTTCAACGACGTCGCGTCTTCCAACTCCTTCCTCATCGACGCCACCAAGTCCAAATCCCGGCTTTTACTCCTTCTTTCCTCTTTCTCCCTCGGTGGCCTCGCTGACCCTGAGCCCGCTGCCTCCGTCTGAGAAGGAAAAGCAGGCGGCTGCGGTGGAGGCGGCGGCCTCGAAGGCGGCTTCCCCCCGCCTCCCATCGAAAAGTCTGCCCCCAAAGAGGCCAAAGATCCCGACGGCGCCGGTTCAGGCGGCCTTCTCGGCAGTTGCTGGCAGACCTTTTCCGCCCCTATCGAAAACTCCGGGGCTGATGGGGGCGGAGGCACGACCGGCGGCTCCGGCGGCCTCCTCAAAGAAATCTTTCCACCAATGGCGAACTCCGGCGGGGGCGGCGCCTGTTGCCTTCTTTTCTCGTAGTCCGCGGAGGGGGGCCGGGGTTCCGGGGGCGGTCTTCTCGACAGGGACGAGCTCCCACCCCCCGAATTTAAATCCGCACTCTGATTGGACGATGACTCGGGGTGGGGCGGGCGCTGCTGTCTGGAGGATGAGGACCCGTGGTGCGGGAGTCGCTGCTGTCTGCTACCGTCAGGGGCCGGGGCCACGCGGTGGTGAGAAATCCGCTCCACGCTGCCAGGAACGGGAGGAGGCGGCGGCGGTTTGATTTTCAATTCCTTCGCGTGAGAACGATCCTAAACAAAAAAAAATAGTAAAGCTCAGGGTGGTGGTATTTTAATTTTAACCATAGATTGAAAGGTAGAGGTTCTATTTACCTCTACTTTTCGAAAACAAGTAGATCCAATTATATTAAACCTTCACATTTAAAATTTTTCCAGCCGCATGTTTGCATTTTTTACAAGTAGAATGTTGAAAAATTTTATTTATAAAGAAATTCGAACTATCAGAATCGCTTTTAATTGGAATTATTAAAAAATTAGCACCGAAAAGGATCGAGGGGCAAACGCATTTATTGAATTTTATTGTTCGCAAAAATGGCGTTCTTGTTTACGACATTTATTCGGCATCCCTAACGATTAAAATTAAATAAAATAAGTTTCGAAGTGTTTTACTCCATTGAAAATGACTACCAGCGTCTGTATTTTTTTTGTTGCGCGGCCAGGCTCGCAGTGTGAAAATAATCGCAGTGCGAATAAAGCAGCATGGAGTGCGAAAGAAGTCGCAGTCCCCACTGCGAGAAAACCAACACTGTGTTAAAAATCGCAGCGCGGGAAAACTTGCAGAAACTGGCGGATTGTTGCGAGAAAAGTCGCACACAAATTCGAAAGTGCGACTTTTCTCGCAAAATTTTGGTCAAAAATTTAGTGTACAGTACAGTCGGACATTCTCTTGTGTTATATATTCTTGATAATAATAATAAAATAAATTAAAACTAAGCATAGACCTTCGGCAATCTCACATCCCCGTTCGGCATCCCCAACGGATGGTGCGGCGGTCGCGAATGCTTCTCCACCGATGACGTCATCGCTGCGTGCGACGGACGTCCGTCCGGTCTGCGATGCTTCATCTGCGGCTCACCGGGTACCCGATCCTTTCTGTGGTGATCCGGGGGCAAGGGTCGCTTCTCCGGCCTCACACCGCCAACCTGAGTACTAGAAGACCGATGGGGATCACCTAAAAAACATTAACCACAACTAAAACACAAATCTTCAGAAATTAAAAAAAATATATTAACAATTTTTCAAAATACTTACCACATACAAAATGTAATGCAACCATAGGTGGGCAGCCTCCGGATTTTTTTGGGTGGGGAGTATACCCGACCCCAAATTTGGGGGGGGGGGGGAAGTGTCACAAAAACTTTTTTGGGGTTATACCTCAAATACCCCATTTTTAGCGTTTTTAGTACTGACACCCCTCCCCCCAATTTTAAGGCGATGTCCGGGGTACCCCCAAATTTTAGGGGAGGGGGGGCGGTGGGGGTGTCGGCTATAGTCGGGATTTTTGGGGAGTATAAACCCCCAACCCCCCTCTGCCCACCTATGAATGCTACCCTTCCATTACCTTTTTAAACTGAAAAAAATGTTACCGTATATTTTCCAACCAGGTAGGTAGTGTCTTATTTATCAAAGGATTTATATATACAAGGACTATTGGACAGGCGTTATACCCATAGGTGAAAACGGTCCGGGAAGCTAGGGGGGTGGTTTCCCGGGGTAAATCGAATTTGAATTCTAGGAAGGGGGTCCCAGGGGAGTCTGGACCCCCCCCCCTAGCTTTTTAGGGGGAGTCGACCCGGGGTGCAAAATTTTGAAATTTAGAGGGGGGTCAGGTGGGCTCCGGTGTCTAAAGCAAAACAGTTTTAAACCATAATAACTTTAATAATTGTTCTTTTTATAGGATAATACTACTGGGGAGGGAGGGGCCCCCTGGATTTTCGTCTAGGGGTGGGGGTTCAAAATTTCGAGGCTAAGGAGGTGGACCCCACCCTGCCCCCTCCCTTTCTCACCTATGTTTATACCCTCCAAAACATTTAACTGCTAAACTTTTCATAGGTGGGCAGCCTCCCGGATTTTTTTGTGAGGGGAGGAATCCCAGACCCTCAAAAGAGGGGAAATTTTTTCGGGGCATACCTTAAATACTCCAATTTTAGCGTTTAAAAAAATTCGAGAGGCTGTCTATTTATTCATGGTTTAATAAAATAAAGGCATTTTCAAAATGGGCAGCGGGTGAGAGCATACGAAAGGAAGGGAGTAGGTGGGAAAATTTTCAGAATGGGGATGGATGCGGAAAAAAACTTAAAAAGCAACGAGCAAAACTGAGTCAAAAATAAAAAAAATGCCAATATTTCCTGTTTTATTTTCAAGCAAGAGAAACCGAAACGGGAAAGAACACTAATAAAGTGAAAAGTGAGCAGCAGATGAAAAAACCTTCCACCTGTCTGTCACTTAAACAAAAAACAATAATTTATTCAAAAGAAAGTAACGCTAATCCTACCGGGGGGTCTCTCCTTCCTCCGATCCCTCTCCGCCTTGACTGCCTTCATGCCGAAGAGGGTGTCCTGGAGTGCGCTGGCCGAAGTATCCGGCATGAAGCTCTTCCTCTGCTGCTGGCCCGGCGTTCCGGCCTGAGCCGACCCGGGACTCCCGACCAGGTCGGGTCGGGGCGTGAGTCCGCTGCCGCTTTGCTCCTGCATCCGCTTCTCTTTGTACTTCTGCAGGTCCAGGACGTTAGCCTCCGTTTTGACGCGTCGAATGGGGGAGTTGAAGTCCGCCGCACCACCACCCGCTGACTCAGCCAAAACGGTCGGCGGATGGAGGGGCGGTGGCAAGGCCGCTGACACCTGAAAATATTTTAATTTTTATTCTTATTCTGAAAACTCTTGTTTTTCTTAATATTTATTCATAGTCTTCATAATATTTTTATTTATTCTAAAAACGTTATTAGGTAGTATTATTATCTGAAAATATTCTTAATACGGGTAGCGCTTTTTATTACATTTTTAGGATTTTTATATAAGAACGCAACGCAATAAAAAATTTCCCTTAAATTGTTTTTTAGCGTTTATTCAATGCTTAAAACACTTAGTTTGACCTCTTGGGGATAATTAAAAGTGATTTTGAAGGTATTTTTCCTTTAAATTTTCTAAAATTGACAGGGGAAGATGTGTAACCTATACATCGAAACGAGGGGGATTAATGCCCTAAATTCGAGTAACAAGAGTTTAACCTCCTTTATTTCGAAGTAGGAGGAGGCTGAAAAGATTGAAGACTGAAAAGAAAAAGCAACCCCTGCCCCAATTTCAAAAACTGAAAAAAGCCTTTAATATGAATAACCTCCGAACTCCAATTTCTGATGTTAAAAAGAGCGTTTTATGCATTTAAAAAATTGAAATGGAATTTAAAAGGTGTGTTGACGTAATTAACATTTTTTACCCTTTTCCTCTTAAAAAAATCGAACAGCGATATGGGTAAAATTAAAATCTTCAAATGCAGTCTAAAAATTAATGTGGGGATAATTCGAATCTTAATTCCCTTTAAATCGAGATTTAACCATTTACTTTTGGCCATATTGTCCATGTAATGAGGGGACCAATTAAAATTGTGCGGTAATGACGTTTTTTTTTAAAAAACAAATAAGAACGCAGAATTTTTTTTTAATTCCACTTTTTCACAAAATATACATAAATCAACCAACTTTAGCCCTTAAAAAATTTGCATTTAGCTTTCAAATTATTTATTTGCCGGGGGGTGTGGCGCGCGGGCTCCCTTTTTCTGCTGTCCACCTTTCGAACATACATGGGCACGGGGGAGAGTTGGGGGGTTAACCCCCCCAAATTCTGAGAAGGGGGGTTTAACCCCCCCCCCACTCAGAAGTGGGGGGAGAAAAGGTTAACTCCCCCCAATTTCGGAGAAATGAAGAAAAAAATGTCTTTAAAATGATTTCTGACTGCTTCCAAGTTTAAGTTATGAGGTCAAAATGAATGTTTTAAACTGTGAAAAGCTCAAAAAATGCAATAAAAAGGCCTTTTTGACCTAAAATTAGCGTTTTTTTACCTATTTTTCCTTCAAAATTGAAAAACGATATGGGTAAAATGCACTCCAGAAAAAAAACGATATGGGTATTTTGCGTTTCTCGGATTTTAAACCCCCCCCCCTATTTGGGGTTTAACCCCCCCACTCCGGATCAACTTGCCCATGTATGCTTTCGAACTATGCATTTTTTTGTTTATTTGCATAAACCACTTTTCCTTCAGGTGATTTCCTTCAGAACCACTGTTCTGCTGCCATGGCGGATTGAATCCTATGCACCAGAGATTAGTCATCTGAAAATAGCCAATTAAGTACCTCTCTCTCCTGCGACGGCGCGGTCGGCGTCCTTGCGGGTCATAAAGGCCACGAAGCCGCAGAGATAACCGCGCGACTTCTCGTCCTCCGACCGAGGCCACATCACCTTTAAAGAAGCCAGGGGTCCGTACTTGCCGAAGATGTTCTTTAGGTCTTCGTCTTGTACCTAAATAAATTTTCAGTTAATGGTTTCCGCATTCCATTACACAGTTCAATCAAAACTAAAAACTGCTAAAAACTCCTTTTTCGGGTTCACAAGTATCGCAACCATAGGTGGGCAGCCTCCCGGATTTTGGGGGAAGGGGTATACCCGACCCCTGAAATTTGGGGGGTGTCCCAAAATTTTTTTTGGGGTATACCTCAAATACCCCATTTTTAGCGTTTTTAGTACTGGGACCCCCCAAATTTTAGGGGGGTGTCGGTTATGGTCGGGATTTTGGGGGGTTATAACCCCCCTTTGCCCACCTTTGATCACAACCCCATCTTTTGTTTCTGGTTTCAACTATAGGTGGTCAGCCTCCCGGAATTTGGGGGGGGGATACTCAAAACACGAAATTGAGGCGGGAGTGCTGTGCTGAAAAATGTTTTGGTTATACTTATGTCTTATTTTTAGCATTTTTAGTACTGAAACTTCCCAAATTTTAAAGGGTTGTGTCCCCAAATTTTAGGAGGGTGTTGTCGGCAGCAATCGGTTTTTTTTGGAAGAGGGGTATCAGGGACGTACCCAGGGTTCCATTTTGGGGGGAGGGGCAGATTGTAGTACAAAAATTTCGGGGGGAGGGGGCTCTTCCCCTCCCCAAAATTTAGGGGGGGGGGGCGGAGCCCCCCTTAATTTTTGAAAACGTTAATACAGCAGGGATAAACGTAGATAAAGCTGTATAATACAGTTTTTGGCCTAATAACGTTTTTAATAATAATCTAATGTTTTTAGCGGTAAAAAACATGTTTTCTTTATTAAAAATTACATTAGTACACATTGGCAGAGCACAAAAAAAGGAATTCAGAGACCTTTCAGACCCCTTGGTTACACCCACATTGTAAAACAAAGCACATGAGCAGCATCTCGACTCTATGTTTTTTAGGGTACCTACCTATATGAAAAAAATCCGAGCTAATGCTATCATAGATGAACAAGGGGGGGGGTAGGGTGGGGTCCACCCACCCAGCCTCGAAACTTTGGGCCCCCCCTAGAAAAAAATCCAGGCCCCCCTCTTCCCCAACAAATTTTCAAATTTTTTACACTTGACTCCCCTCTGAATTTTGAAATCTGACTCCCCCTCCCCTCTCGAGAAAATTTTAAGTACTTTTATTATACTAGATTTCCTTCCAATAACGTGAATTTTTAACACAAATTCATGTTTATATACCTTTTTACCTAAGATATCAAAAAGCGAAGGGTAAATCTAGTACGTCATTTCATTATTTTGGTAAGTTACTCAGGCTGGAGATTAGAGCTTTTAGTCCTGCGATGACCATTGATCTACCAAAAATAGTTAAAATTCTCTAGCCCTCTTTCTGTTCTAAAAATATTTTAAGTTAACTCTAGCCTTCAGATTCCTAGAATCTTTTTAAATCAAAACTAGAAATGTTGCTTGAATTAAAATTATATTTCTTTTTAAAAAATTGCTAAAAAATATATACTGTTTCAGCACTAAAATCTTAGTTTTGTTTAGATTTAAACTACTAGTTGTCATATTTATATCATTTAAATAGTCATTTTGATAGAAGAAAAATATTCTAAACAATCAAAAGGTTAATTGTAGTGAGCATGTAGCTATTATACCGCTCTACCTTGTTGAGGTTCTCTTTCAGCAATGTTTTTGGATCGGGTTCCAGTATCGTCTATTGATCCTAAACAAATTTATATTTTATTTTCAAAAAGAGAATTTTTTTCGGCTATTTACTTGATATTTTTTTCGAGCATAATCATCCCCCCCCCCCAAAAAAAAATTTGCTCGCGAAATACAAGCCAATTATTTTTATGATCATAATTTCTGATTTGAGTACATTATTACAATTCTTTTAGTTTGGTATGAAATATTTATGGGCACAATTAAAGCAGAAAGGTCCTTCTGGTTTTTTTTTTAATTTGGGAATTATCCAAAGTCATAAGTTTTTAGTGAGAGTAAAGACCTGTGCATAGTACCCTGCTTCCTTTTTTCTCAAGTCCCCTGGGATTTACCATGGGAACTAATTTTTTTTGAAACAAGAGCGCTTAAACGGTAAGTTAAGCAAATTTCTGGTACAGGCGGAGGGGTTAAAGCTTTCCTGATTTCAGTCGTTAAAGTAATCGTAATATAAATACTTGACTTTTGTTTTTATAAACCAAAAAAATCCAGCTATAACTCCGAAAATAATTTTGCGCACATTTATATACATATAGTCTTCATAGGTGTTTTTTTGGGAGGGGGGACAGAAGGGTCCACCCATTGATGTTTTTGGAGGAGACAGAGGAGCCCACCTCCCTTAGAGCCAAAATTTTGGACTCCCCCCTTAGAAAAAATCCAGCCCCCCAAGCTTGAGAGCAGTCCAGCCTGACCCCCCCACCTCTAGCGAGGCTGACCCCCTCCCCTCCCCTCCTGACCAATTTCGAAGTATATTTTTTATTTACTGTCAAAACACGTTTTTTTTAGTTAAAAACAGTGTTTAAATACACTTTTTAGGCCTAAATAGGCTGTTTTAGTATATAAAATTCAATATTAGACCTAAAAATACTGAAATTATTGATTTAAAAAAACGGTGTTAAAAAATCGGACTCACTGACCCCCCTAAATTTGAAATCTCGCACCCGGGGTCGACCCCCGCTAAAAAGCCAGGGGGGTCCGGACCCCCCTGCCCCCCCCCAAGTTTGGCCTTCCACGTCCACCCGGGGGTGGACCCCTCCTAACAGACCCGACCAAAAACATCTATGGGTCCACCCCCTTAGAGCCAAAATTTCGGACCACCCCCCTAGAAAAAGTCCAGCCCTCACCCTCCCCCCAAGCTCGAGAGCAGTCCGGCCTGACACACCCTAGCGAGGCTGATCCCCTCCCTCCCCTCCTCTCGACAAATTTAGAAGTATTATTTTTTATTTATTGTCAGAAACACGGTTTTTTTAGTTAAAAACAGTGTTTAAATATACTTTTTAGGCCTAAATAGGCTGTTTTAGTATATAAAATTCAATATTAGACCTAAAAACACTTAACTTTTTGATTTAAAAAACTTTGTTAAAAAATCGGACCTCCCTGACCCCCTCCCTTAAATTTGAAATCTCGCACCCGGGGTCGACCCCTCTTAAAAGCCACGGGGGTCCGGACCCCCCCTCCCCCAGGAGACCTGACCAAGAACACCTATCATAGTCTTCGCTATTACAGAAAGAGTCCCCAGCAGTATAAAAAAAGCACACGACTCAAGCTTATTCAGCAATTAATAATTCAAATGACGTGTTACTCTAAAATGAGTCACAGTCGCATATATTTTATGCAAATTTTTGTGGTCTATTCTGCCGTAGTAACGAAGATATTTTTTACACGGTTGAAGATTTTACCTGCGGTTCCTTTGCGGTTTCGCCGTCGACTGGGGCTTTTGTTCAGCGCTAAAAGAAAAAAAAATATTATTTAACACAATAAGACACAACAAAACTCAAATTTGCAATTTGTTGTAACTGCGACAGAATAAAATAGTGTGAAAACTAGTTAAAAATCAACGTAAATCGACTTGTTATATTATAAATAGATTCATGTTGCTATTTTACATGTAAAATAACTCGCATCCACGTCGATTTTAAACAAGTTTCGACTTTTATTCGACTTTCAGTGACCACAAATATATATTATACATATACTATCAAAAAAAAAAACTACCAGGTTTTTCAAGCGGGGAATTATTCCCCGCTTGAAAAACCTGGTAGTTTTTTTTTTGATAGTATATGTATAATATATATTTGTGGTCACTGAAAGTCGAATAAAAGTCGAAACTTGTTTAAAATCGACGTGGATGCGAGTTATTTTACATGTAAAATAGCAACATGAATCTATCTATAATATAACAAGTCGATTTACGTTGATTTTTAACTAGTTTTCACACTATTTTATTCTGTCGCAGTTACAACAAATTGCAAATTTGAGTTTTGTTGTGTCTATTGTGTTAAATAATTATTTTTTTTTCTTTTAGCGCTGAACAAAAGCCCCAGTCGACGGCGAAACCGCAAAGGAACCGCAGGTAAAATTTTCAACCGTGTAAAAAATATCTTCGTTACTACGGCAGAATAGACCACAAAAATTTGCATAAAATATATGCGACTGTGACTCATTTTAGAGTAACACGTCATTTGAATTATTAATTGCTGAATAAGCTTGAGTCGTGTGCTTTTTTTATACTGCTGGTGACTCTTTCTGTAATAGCGAAGACTATGATAGGTGTTTTTGGTCGGGTCCCCTGGGGAGGGGGGTCCGGACCCCCTTGGCTTTTTAGAGGAATCGACCCCGGGTGCGAGATTTCAAATTTAAGGGAGGGGGTTCAGGGAGGTCCGATTTTTTAACAAAGTTTTTTAGATCAAAAAGTTAAGTGTTTTTAGGTCTAATTTTGAATTTTATATACTAAAACAGCCTATTTAGGCCTAAAAAGTATATTTAAACACTGTTTTTAACTAAAAAACCGTGTTTCTGACAATAAATAAAAAATAATACTTCTAAATTTGTCGAGAGGAGGGGAGGGAGGGGATCAGCCTCGCTAGGGTGTGTCAGGCCGGACTGCTCTCGAGCTTGGGGGGAGGGTGAGGGCTGGACTTTTTCTAGGGGGGTGGTCCGAAATTTTGGCTCTAAGGGGGTGGACCCATAGATGTTTTTGGTCGGGTCTGTTAGGAGGGGTCCACCCCCGGGTGGACGTGGAAGGCCAAACTTGGGGGGGGGCAGGGGGGTCCGGACCCCCCAGGCGGTTTAGCGGGGGGGGACCCCCCGGGCGAGATTTCAAATTTAGGGGGGTCAGTGAGTCCGATTTTTTAACACCGTTTTTTTAAATCAATAATTTCAGTATTTTTAGGTCTAATATTGAATTTTATATACTAAAACAGCCTATTTAGGCCTAAAAAGTGTATTTAAACACTGTTTTTAACTAAAAAAAACGTGTTTTGACAGTAAATAAAAAATATACTTCGAAATTGGTCAGGAGGGGAGGGGAGGGGGTCAGCCTCGCTAGAGGTGGGGGGGTCAGGCTGGACTGCTCTCAAGCTTGGGGGGCTGGATTTTTTCTAAGGGGGGAGTCCAAAATTTTGGCTCTAAGGGAGGTGGGCTCCTCTGTCTCCTCCAAAAACATCAATGGGTGGACCCTTCTGTCCCCCCTCCCAAAAAAACACCTATGAAGACTATATGTATATAAATGTTCGCAAAATTATTTTCGGAGTTATAGCTGGATTTTTTTGGTTTATAAAAACAAAAGTCAAGTATTTATATTACGATTACTTTAACGACTGAAATCAGGAAAGCTTTAACCCCTCCGCCTGTACCAGAAATTTGCTTAACCTACCGTTTAAGCGCTCTTGTTTCAAAAAAAATTAGTTCCCATGGTAAATCCCAGGGGACGTGAGAAAAAAGGAAGCAGGGTACTATGCACAGGTCTTTACTCTCACTAAAAACTTATGACTTTGGATAATTCCCAAATTAAAAAAAAACCAGAAGGACCTTTCTGCTTTAATTGTGCCCATAAATATTTCATACCAAGCTAAAAGAATTGTAATAATGTACTCAAATCAGAAATTATGATCATAAAAATAATTGGCTTGTATTTCGCGAGCAAATTTTTTTTTGGGGGGGATGATTATGCTCGAAAAAAATATCAAGTAAATAGCCGAAAAAATTCTTTTTTTGAAATTAAAATATAAATTTGTTTAGGATCAATAGACGATACTGGAACCCGATCCAAAAACATTGCTGAAAGAGAACCTCAACAAGGTAGAGCGGTATAATAGCTACATGCTCACTACAATTAACCTTTTGATTGTTTAGAATATTTTTCTTCTATCAAAATGACTATTTAAATGATATAAATATGACAACTAGTAGTTTAAATCTAAACAAAACTAAGATTTTAGTGCTGAAACAGTATATATTTTTAGCAATTTTTTTAAGAAATAATTTTAATTCAAGCAACATTTCTAGTTTTGATTTAAAAAGATTCTAGGAATCTGAAGGCTAGGGCTGACTTAAAATATTTTTAGAACAGAAAGAGTGCTAGAGAATTTTAACTATTTTTGGTAGATCAATGGTCATCGCAGGACTAAAAGCTCTAATCTCCAGCCTAAGTAACTTACCAATAATGAAATGACGTACTAGATTTACCCTTCGCTTTTTGAATCTATTTAACACTGGACATTATAGAAAGTCTTATATACTTCTGAAATATCACAATGAAAGAAAGTCTAACAACCTATCATATAAATTTAGGGGGGGCACTATAAAAGCCGTCATTTTTGAACTGTTTGAGAATTCGAAGCCCTTAGTTATTGCAAATAGACAATAGACAATTACTGTTTGGATGGGAGATTATTTCAAACATCTCACAGGTTACTTTTTATGTTGTAGTTTTTTCTATGCGACTTCCAATGTAAAGTTGGGAGCCGCAGGTGATGTTGTTGTTGCATTACCTGAAACTTATCTCCCCTATGCAGATTATACAAAGGGCAGGCGCTAAGACAAGCCAGGAGGGGCAAAAAAAATTTCACCCCTATGGTTAAGACTCTTCGTCCAACATTGATAACAATGTTGGCAACCTTTACCGCTAGAGTGTTCACTGCGCGTAGTGTTCACCCATTCCGAGGTCTTAGCTAAAGGATTTTAAGTCGCCCCCTGATTTTGATCTTACATTTAACGTCGTACATGAGCAGCATAGGTGTTCCTGCAAGGCCAGTAGTACAGACTCCACACACTTTGGAGCTGCATTTGTCCACTAGTTTGCTAGATGGAAGACTGTCATGCGTAGCCGACGTACAACAACAATCGCTCTAGCCATGCCAAGCTGGACTCATTTCTATAAAAGAAAAGATCCAGCAACCAGGTCCAAATGTTTGGTACCCGTAGGCCCGTTGGGTGCTGCCTGAAGGTCAGCACGATCCTGGTGGCTCAATGGCACGCCGCAGGTGATAGTGTAACGCAGCACGTCGATCAATGAAATACTTAAGTTAGAAATATAGAGGTTCAAGTCATTCATAGCCCATTTTGCTCTTAAAAAGCTAAAAAAAATAATTTTGTGGCTGTTTGTTTTCCTAGCCATGTACCACATTTAGGGTATGAATGAAGATTTCGTCGTTACTATGGCAAAATGAGCCACTGTCATTATAAAATACACGTGACTTTCATTCATTCTGTAGTTATTAAAGTACTGTTTTAAATTTAAAATGAGTCACAGACACACATATTTTATACGAACTGTGGCTCGTTTTGCCGTAGTAACGACGATTTATTTGATAAGGGTGTAGAATTGTTGGTTTAGCGGCGACTTCGCGGCCGGATCTCCTGCCTCCCGACGATGAACAGCCAGCGGGTGGTGGTGCAGGGGCCCCGCTTTCCGCCAGACATTCCACAGTCCGCAAGGGCATCCCGAATCTGGACACGGACGACCGGAGACCCAACCGCGGCTACCTCACCCGACAGGAGGCATCCGATGGCGTGTAAGATGATTTATATTATGTTCCCAGGCTGGCCTGCTCGTGGTGGGAATGCAGAACGAAGCGAAACAACACCATTCATTTAACGCTTCGTTTTCAAGCAGGACCGTACCAAAACCGGCTACCAGTTGGCACCTTTTCGCCTTGCTCACCCCCTTTTTGCCCTTTTGTGGGAAGAGGGGGTGAGCGAGGCGAGGAGCGTGCCGGATGGAAACAAACACGGTTGAACGAAACTCTGGCTGCTGGCAAAGGACAACATGATTTATTATTATCGTCGTTACCATGACACAATGAGGTAAAACAAGGCGTAAAATACTTGTAAAACTGTAATTCTTTTATCTTTTAACACAAAACTATAAATATTATGAGTCAGATTCACGTTAATTTTATACTGATTGTGACTCTTTCTTTATGTCAGAGTAACGACTGTATTTTATTTATTTACTTCATTCATTTATATCGTCAAAAACAACAGTAAAGATACAGGAGAAAAAAGTCATGGTGCAAAAGTGTACAGGAAGGAACTTAGGGGATACCCATAGGTGGACAGGGGGGTTATACCCCCCAAAATTACCCTCCCCCCAAATTGCCCCCCCCCCTCTAAAATTTGGGAGGTCCCAGTACTAAAAACACTAAAAATGGGGTATTTGAGGTATAACCCAAACAAATTTTGGGGCCACCCCTCCCCCTTCAAATTTTGGGGGTCGGGAATACCCCCCCCCCGAAATCCGGGAGGCTGCCCATCTATGGGGATATTCCAACACACCCTAAAATTTTAGGCCCTTAGGGCCCGAACGGACCGCGAATTTTCGGTCCAGCTGGACCGGATATTGGGTTTCAAAGAAATGTCATTTGCCAAACGTCTATAACACGTTTTTTCTAGTTGTATGGATATACTTATTATGAAAGTCGAAAATACTCATAATTTCTTATTCACAAAACTCATTTTCAAAGAATTCTTAAGCAGCAGAAGCTAAAAAACTTAACATTAACATCACTGGAACATGATTTGATAAATAGCAAGCAAAAACAAAATAAAACAACAAGGAATTAAAACTGCTACAATTAAAACAAATAAAAAAAATCAGAATCAGAATAAACAAACAAATCAGATTTCAACCTCTAATTTTAATGAATCTGACCTCTTTGAAAAAAAAACATCTAAAAAACTTGCTTGTCTTTACTTGCTTTTATCTTTAAATATATTTCACAAGATGTTCTATTTCACATATAATACAATTGATCTCTGGTTTTATTCATATGAAATTTCCAGAACCACACTTTTGATTCATGCTGTTTCATCTTGCAATTGAAACCAAGGCAGAGTTTTTCATAACAATTTTGAAGCGCATCACTTTGTTATTTACTTCCTAGATTTTTCACTTTTCACAAGCAAAGCACACAACAAATTGAAAAAAATTATAAACATCTAAAACTTTTTATAAATAAATTTTTTTTAAATAATTAAAAACAATTAAAAAAATATAGCAAACAATTACAACAAACATTCAACCCAGACCTGTGCACTGCCCCGCCCCCCGGGGGGTTTTATTGGGGGGCAATTTCAAAACGGAGGGGGAGGGCACGGGGTGGCAACTTTTTTGAAACGGGGGGCAATAAAACGGGATAGAGAAAAAAAGAAGGAAAAAGGGGAAAAAAATAAAAAAAAACGAAAATAAGGAGAAAAAAAATAGGTCTAAAATGGCTTAAAATGCACTGAAATTGGCTTGAAACTGCAAAATCTCAATTTATCTGTGGTTTTATTGATATAAAATTTCCAGAACCATACGCTTGATTTGTGTTGTTTCATCTTCCAATATAAACTAGTGGAAAGTTTTTCATTTTACAGCGCATTTTGTTTATTATTTTCCAGATTTTTTACTTTTGACACAAACTAATCGCACAACAATTATAAATAAAAATTATAAAAAAATTAAAAAATTATAAATAAAACTTTTTATAAATTGAATTTTTAAATAATTGAAAAACTTAAAATATTTGTAGCAAACAACTAATGGCAGGGAACCTTTAACTAAAATTTAAAACATTTATTTTATATTGACAAAATAAATCAAAGAAAAACTTAGTAAGTGTATTATTGTCTTAATAATAGGTTAAATAAAATCTAAAAACGATAATAACCGTGGTAAAGATTTCAATATAGGGTAACTGACTTAATTTCGGCCACGCTTTAATTTCGGCCACCAATTTAGGGTGTTAGAAAATTGCCTTATTTTTAAAACACAAAAGAACTAGCACAAAAGTAACTGGATTAATGTTGAATAAAGTGTTTTTACAAAAATTTTTTATTTTTATTATTCTACATTATCAACTATTTCACACAAAAAGTGAATTTTTTATGATTTTCTTAATTTTTGCTTTGTGTTTAAACTGCATCAAATTTAGAACGAAGCAATATATAACCTTAAAATATCTTCTATTTAAGGCTCGAATTTGTTAATTTTCATGTTTTGATATTTTCTTCAAAATTATTTTGCAATGCGTTTAACTAACTGCGTATTTTAAGATTCCGTTAATTTCGGCCACCTTAAAATTTAGGTGAAAGAATCTGCCGTTGTTTGCTGTTTTTAAATATCATTGTACTACCGTATTTATAAAGATTTTTTTTCCTCGTTTGACTTTGTTTTGACGTTTTTAGACCAAAAATAAAAATTGAACAAAAAATACAAGTTATCAAAATTTGTTTTTTTAAGGTTTTGACATAATTATTTAAAGTCTTGCTAATAACTATTAAAGTTTGCAAACGGGAAAAAATAAGTTATATGTACCAAGAACAATACCTAAGGGTAAATTTGCAACCTTTAGAAATTTTTATTGTTCGTTTAAGCAATAGTTATGGCCAGTTTTTTGTAGGTGGCCGAAATAAATGGCACGCGCCTTAATTTCGGCCACTTTAAAAAAAAAGTTTAAACCTTCACTGATTTTTAAGTGTAACAGAAATATTCAAATTTTGCACTGGAATAACAAATATAGCTATTGTTTGATTTTTAGGCCAAATTTTGGCTTGATTTAAAAAGCCAGTAAAAACTTATTCAAAAAAATAAAAACAGGTGGCCGAAATTAAGTCAGTTACCCTAATTGTGCAATGATTTTAAAAAAAATAAATATAAAAAAAGTCCGGCCGGACCGGAAAAAGGCCGGATATCCGGCGCGAACCGGACCGGACCGGAGATCCGGTGGGGCCCTAGCCCCAGTACTAAATACTTAAAGGATTGGGTATTTGGGGGATACCCCCAAAAAGTTTTTTAGGACGCCTGTATCTTTTTGCCAAAAATTTTTCCTACGGCGGCCAAAATTGCCTTTTCCTTTTTAGTATTTTTGTCTCCAGCATAACAAAAGGAGACAGAATCGGCATAAATTACTCATACGTAACTGTGACTCTTTTATTGACGTTATCAGTCGGATTCACGTTTACTTTTTTTTACTGATTGTGAGTCTTTATGTATTAGTAAAGACGATTTGTTTTAAAATAGTTTTCAATTGGGGTCGTGTAAGATATAATTTTTTGCTTTGCCATTTAACTTTTTACTTTTTTGTTCGTTTGTTAAAATTCTGATTTGATTGAATCGGTGACTGAGTTGCACTGAGTGATGCGCGGTAACAGGATCTGTGCCAGGATTTTCAAAAGGAGGGGGGCCGGACTCTAGAAATATGAAAACAGTGGATGAATGCGGCGCGAAGCGCCGCATTTTGCACCACGCAGCGGTTCGACGTGGACGCGAAGCGTCCACCCCGGGGTCTGGGGGATGTCCACCTCAGCTGCCCGAGGCAAAATTTTTTGATTTAGAATTAAAAATGAGCAAAATTGGGGCTTAAAAGTTACCTATTTACATTAAATTCAAGGCAGGTAATCAGGAGAATCCAATTTTAGTATGCCCCAAGAAAGGAAGTAGGAAGAAGCAGGGGTGATGATGGAGTTACCCTCCGTTTTACCTCCCCCCACCCTTGGACCCACCTCTCCCTTCCTAAATTTTTACCCCGACCAACCCAGAATAGGAGGGCATGGCGCCCCTGTGCGGTAATGACATTTTACCTTTTTAGCTTACGTGTTTTTTAATTTTTTAGAATAATGAGTACTGTTGTAAAAATTTAATAATAATTCTCACCGAGAAAACTTTTCACAAAGATTGGAAATTAGTTTGTACTTTGTAGCTACATAGTCGTATAACATTTAGTATCTTTAGCTACACAGTGGTATAACTTTTGTTAAATCATAAGTTTTATTGTCAAAATACAACGGCTCTAAAGTCTGCTCAAAAATGATTGATGTGGTAAGTATATTTCGGTAATATTACGCAGGGATGTACCGAGGGTTTCATTTTGGGAGTGGACATATTGCAGTATAAAAAAAAAATTTTTGGGGGGAGTCCCGCAGTCCCCCCGCCAAGTTTTTTTGAAAAAGATTAACAAGTAGGGATAAACATAGATAAACCTGTATAATACACTATTTTTTGCCTAATAGCGTATTATCTAATGTTTATAGTAATAAAACATGTTTTCTTTGTTAAAAATTACATTGGTAGACATTGGCAGAGCCTGAATTTCACAAAAAAGGGAATAAGAGAACTTTCAGACCCCTGGCTACACACAGCACGCTGTAAATCAAAGCAGATGAGCAGCATCTCCATGTTTCTTTGGAAAAAATTACCGGGGTCATTGCTATAGGCGGCTGGAAATTTTAAGAGGGGAAAGTACATAAATCAACTATTATGATTGTTTGCTTTGCTGTCTGTGTATGGTACAAATTTTATCATCTTGCGACCGTTTTGGGGTGGGGGGAGGGGCGGCCGCTTTCCCTACCATTCCTTCCCTGGTTACATCCCTGATATAAAGCCAGATTCTGACTACAATTATAATCATGAATATTAAATTTTTATACATTTTTTTGTATAAATTAAAAGTATTGTTAGCGAGATATGTTCACCTGAAAAATTTTTTCCGGTCTCAATCATTTTTGAGCAGAATTTTCACTTTTTATACAGAAGTATTATGTTTTGTTTACACTATTATAAATCTTATATTGTTGTTGGTTTATGTGGCGAGATTTATAATATTAAAAAAGACGGTGGTATAACTTTTAGAGACGTTGTGAAGAACGAACGGAAACCCACGCGCCTCTTCGCGCCGGAGGATCCCAAGTCCGGCCACAGCGAGCAGGAGGCAAGTACTGCCGACTCGGCCGCCGGCCCGTCCTCCCGAGCCTCGGACCCCGCCCCCGCAGCCCCCCACTCCCTGACAGTGGGGCGGAGTGTGGACGAGGGGAAAAGCTGGGAAATGGTAAGGTTACACTCGTCGTTACTACGGCAAAATGGGCCACTGTCATTATAAAATACACGTGACTGTGATTGATTTTGTAGTTAATTGGGTCCTGTTTAAAATTTAAAATGAGTCACAGGCACACATATTTTATACGAGCTGTGGCTCATTTTGCTATGCAGAGATACTGCAAACGTTATTATGAGTTAGGGTCAAGTTGATTTTATACTGATTGTGGACTTTTTGGGCGCAGCGAGCAGGACACGGGTGGTGCCCCGACTCGGCCGTCAGCCCGCTGCAGCGACCCTCGGACCCCGCGCCCGCACGCAGCCCCCACTTCCTAACAGTGGGTCAGAGTGTGGACGAGGGAAAAAGCTGGGAAATGGTAAAATTTTATGTCGTCTTTTTACCATGACAAAATCCAGACCTGTGCATGGTGCGGAAATGCCCCCCGTTTTAATTTTTTGGCGTTCCTCTTCCTCGCTCGAAAATAAAAAAAAGTGTACTAAAACATTATGCGCCGTTTTTGACCTATTTTTGCAGATCTCTTTCGTTTTTAACCTATTTTAACAAAATTTAAGCTAATTTAGACCTCTTTTTACCTAAATTTCGCTTTATTTGCTTTTTTTTAAAACTTTTTTCGCCTCGAAAAAATTTTACCCTTCCCTCTGTGCCCTTTGTGTTTAAAAAAACCCTGTTTAACCCCCAGGTGGAACGCGCACTACACAAGTCCGAAAAATGAGCCAGAATGGTCATTAAGTACTAGTAACTGTGACTTTTTTATCTTTAAACACACAAAATACAAACGTTATTATGAGTCAGAGTCACGTTGACTTTATACTGAGTCTAAATTTTTGGGCGCAGCGAGCAGGGGAGCCGGGTGCCATTACACAACTAGCCCGCCTTCTAGACTAGACTATACTTCCTTAAAATGGGGTAGAGCGTGTAAAAGGAGAAAACTTGTGAAATGGTAAGGTTTATTTTGTCGTTAAGATGATAGAATGACTCAGAATCGTCATAAAATACAGAACTCTGACTCTTTTTTATCTTTTAACACACTTTCTACAAACGTTATTATTATAAGTGGGAGTCGAAAAATGTGGACGATTAAAAAAGCTGGGACATGGTAAGATTTATCCGCGGTTAATAAGCAAAAAAAACCTTATAGAGCCGACCGATTTAATACGTAGTGTTGGTTTGAAATCAAGGTCGTTGTAGTTAAAGGAAAACATCGAAATTTATATTTCCAATGTAAATAGGCAAGCAAAACATTATTTTGCTTTTTGAAAATTACTATTGCGTTGCAGTTAGAATTTTGGATAGATGAGATTTAAGGAGAATTGATTGATCGGCATACTGATTAATTTGATGCATTTTGTACTAAAAATAGAATAGGTGTGTTTTAGATTTAAGTATTTTTAATGCATTTTGAAAGGCCAACTATTATTTTTTCGAAGTAATCAAACGTTAAGCACCATTGGACGGTGAACTATGCTCAGACCTGTGCACTGCCCCCCGGGTTTAAAACGGGGAGGGCAATTCCAAAATGGGGGGCACGGGGGGGCAAATTTTTTGAAACGGGGGGGCAATAAAACGGGGGGGGGCAAGCAGGGGGGAAAGAAAAAAAAGAAAAAAAGGAGAAAAAAGAAAGGAAAAGGGAAAAAAGGGACAAAAAAAGCGAAAATAAGGTAAAAATAGCTCTAAAATGGCTTAAAATACATTGAAATAGGCTAAAAACTGCAAAAAATTCGCGATGCTGGCGTCATCATAGGTCAAAAATGGCGTCATAATTTTAGGGTACTTTTTCATTTTTTGGCGGGGGGGCAATAAAACGGGAGGGGCAAATCCTTCAATAAAACGGGGGGGGCATTTCCAGACCGTGCACAGGTCTGTATGCTCATTTATTTTACTATACAAACAGACAGACATTAAATTATGTTCACATTTTTGGTAATATCATAACAAATTTTAAGTATATTTTTATAATTTTAGACTCATCTATAATAACTGTGCCACAATCAAGAACCGGGAATTTTCGTTTAATCAGAAGCAATATCAGTTTAGGACGCGGTTTTAAAAGCTTTACTCTGGAATTCCTGGTGTGCATTTTCTTTGGTAAAAAACTATGGATGAAGTTTAAACGGAAATTTATTTATTTATTTTGCTACTGGGTTGTTAATAAAACTCTAATTCAACAGCACAATATAGTTTTTTTTACTTATAATTTTTGCCACCATTCAAGGCCCGAAAGCAAATCTCATTCGGAGGTTATTTGTTCAACTTGCGGTTCATAGACACTTCTAATGATCATTTTAACTTAAAGTGTTATATAACGTCGAGTAACGAACAAGTCGAGTATCGAAAATTTTTAACACAAACAATACCGGCTTTTTTCGAAATCAACTATTGGCGTCTGAAAAGACCAAACGACCCTTGAAAATAGAGCGTGCTAATAAAAAACTATAAAACCTTTCGTCTAATTATGATGTGAACCTATAATATTTGTTTTCATATGAAAATTTTCATGTTTTGCAATTACATTCCATTCAAGTCTTAAATATATCTTGACACTTGACTTTTAGTCTCTTGTTAAAATTGAGACCAAAACTCAAATACCTGCTCAGTGCACTTCCAAAATAGGTTTCTGGCGGATAGTTCTTTTTCATACATGGGCACAGGGGGGGGGAGGGTTGGGGGAGGTTAACTCCATAGATGAACGCGGTTAAAAAACTAGGGGGTGTTTACCCCGGGTAAATGACATTTTAAAATCTAGGTGAAGGGGGGGTTCCTAGGGGTCGAACCCCCCTAGCTGTCTAGGGGGGTCGACCCGGGGTGGAAGATTTTGAAACCTAGAGGGGGGTCAGGTGGGTTCCAATTTTCGAAACAAAAAACTTTTAAACCATTAAATGTTTAATAATAGTTTTTTATAAAATAATACTACATTTTATTGATTAAAAAGCGATATTTAGGTATAAAAAAGGTGTAAAAACATAAATTTATGTTAAAAATTCACGTTTTTGGAAAAAAATTTAGTATAAAAAAAGTATTAAAATTTTCTCGAGAGGGGAGGGGGATCAGATTTCAAAATCTAGAGGGGGTCAAAGGAAAAAAATTCTAAAATTTGGGGGGAGAGGGGGCCCCCTGGATTTTTTTCTGGGGGGGGGGGGCAAAACTTCGAGGCTAAGGGGGTGGACCCCACCCTACCCCCCTTGTTCATCTATGGTTAACTCCCAAATTTTGAGATGGGAGGTTTTTTAACCCACCTCCGCTCAGAAGCAATAAAAAACTCAAAAATGCAATACAAAGGGCTTTTTGACCTTAAATTAGCGTTTTTTTACCTATTTTTTCTTCAAAATCGAAAAACGATATGGGTAAAATGCGTTTCTTGGATTTTAACCCTCCCCCTTAATTTGGGTTTAACCCCCTACCCCACTCCGGACCAGATTGCCCATGTATGTTTATTGTAAGTATATTTTTTGTGGATACACGACCCGAAAAAATTTGCAAGGCTGTCTGCCTTTGATTAATAAACTTATTGTAACATTTACACTTAAATGTAAAAATATTAATGACTTACCAATTTTTGAAATAATTTTAATGTCGGGTGTGCTAATATGTGAAAATTTTATATTTTAGTTTTTATTGTAAAAAAGTTTGGAACATTTAGAAATTGAAACAGAACTTGGGATATCATTCTAGACAATTCGTAGGAAAAACACTATTTTTTAATCACCTTAAAATGTGTGTAAAAAGTATTTTTTAATAACAAAAAAACCTTAACTATTTAACGAGGCCACCATCACATATAAATTGGTTGTGTCATTTATACAGCCTTCCCTTGTAAGATTTACTGTAAAAAACTTTGGGTTACCCTTGCCTCTTCGGAAAAGAAACTTTCGCTCATAAAAATTTTCACGTCGCTAGAAAGTTTTTGTGGGTATACTTCACCAGCACCCTAAAAAATATCTATGTACGTATTGAAGTTTTGTTATTTATTTTAGTTGGTTCTTCATTGATCTCCAATGAACAATAGTTTTAGTTAATTGTGAAACTATAAAATACTTCATAATAAAAAATAAAGTAACAATAATTTGTGGTTTACAAATTATTTATCCTATTTATTGTAAATAACCAGTCTGAAGAAGGGCCGGTCTAATAAGCCCTATGGGTCACTGAGGCTTTTATTTTAACCAATGTGTTTATGTTATTGTTATCTCACCTGTTAGGTAGTTTCGTAGTTAAAAGCACAATAGTCAAAAGTATAGTTTTCTGTTTTAAAAACCTTGTATTAAAAAATAATCCACCTTGTTGTTAATATGTTGCACCGTGGTGATTTAAATTGAAATTTTAAAAACGATTTATATCGTGCTCATTAATTACGTAATAAAAAATACCTTTTTGTGTTGGAACAATTAGCTTCTGTGATAGCCTATAATTGAAAGTTATGTACGTTTTACCTTCGTTCAAATAAACCTGAAGAATTTTTATGTAATACAGGTATATACAGTTTTAGGTGCGTTATGTTTTGTGGTATTTTTTGTATGTTTGTATACTGAAATTTAGCTAAAAATTACTTTACTAAATGCTAACAGTAATGCAACAATGGTATGGAATAAAGAAAAAAAGATTCGTGTTTCATATCCGAAAAAGGTATTGTCGTCTCTTGTGTTATGATTGTTCAAAATGTTTACTCTGATACAAATGCATTTTAAGATTCAGCTGCCTTTGTACGCAATAATTCAATTATTGTTTGTATCAGTTAAAATACTAATGGTTACATTATACTTCAGTGGAACGTAAATTCTCTATAAACATATAAAAAAGGACGCTTAAGTTTAAATTACAAATTATTTGTTATACTTTCGTGAATAAAAATGAACCCCCTTATTTTATTAAAATAAGTTTGAGTCCAACTGGAGGTGATATAAAGCCGAAAATCACATTTTAACATGATATTAATTTCCTATTTTAAAAAGTTTGTCATCATTTAAAGGCTTATCAAATAAACTTTCAGAATATTTGGTTTTAATTTTAGTATACCCTCGAAATCTTGAAAATTAGTGAAAATTCCAACATATAAAATTTGGATTTTTTAGAAATCTAAAAAAATCTTTAAAAAAATTTTTAAATTTAGCTTTTTTACAATTTTCTAGGCTCCGGCGCCGATTGAAGTAGCGACACCAGTGCATTTCTTGTAGAGGGCGTCCCATTTGAAAAGTAGTTTAAAACCCTAATTTGACTAAAAATATCATAATTTTAGTGATTAAATATTTTATTTTAGCATAAAAAGCTTCTAAAAATAATATATTAATTCAAAAATTGTGGTCACGTCAAAAATTTATCAAGAAAACTAATAATACTCGGAAATTGTTTCGAAAAACAATGAGAGTCCAATCAGTTTCCATAGTATCGTATCAAATTTGTAAATAATGCGAGATTTTTTTAAAAATAGAGAAAACCCGTGCTGTTTTCAAGAGTAGATGAAATAATATTTCGAGATCAAAATGGGTGGGACAGAAAGATTGAATATCTTTAAACCAAAGCTATGTTCCTGTTTTTTTCTTCCAAATCTTCACGTTTTGATTATTTCTTTCAAAATAAAAATTGTGTATTATAGGCACCTTGCACTGGAACTCCGTTTATACATGAAGTATGCAATATACATAAGCGTCACCATAATGGATAATTACCGTATCTCCTACTTATCTTTCATAGTATGCAGATCAACCGATAAAAGCGCGCTAAATTTCGATCGGTTGATCTGCATACTACGAAAGATAAGTAGAAGATACGGTAATTATCCATTATGGTGACACTTATGTATATTGCATACTTCATGTATAAACCGAGTTCCAGTGCAAGGTGCCTATTAAAAAACTATTGCATTAAAATAAAAAGCAGTTCGTTTTTAAGTAACACAGTTAAGTTTTTCTTAAATAAACGCTATAAAATGTCGGCCGTGTGTTATTTGTTAAAGAATTGATAAAATAAAAGAGCAAATAAATACTTATACTTCACAAGGCACTACTATTTGTACAAGTAACAAGTATGTATATATATTTTTATGATTATTGAATGTGTGTACTCTCAAAATACATAAATCTGAACAAAAATACGTGCTATCATACGTGGTATGATTTTGTTTAAACTCTTGCTTCGACCAGAAATATTTAAATATCTAAGTATAAAAAAACCATTCTATTTCAATGGCTTTTGTATTTGTTTATAGACATCTAAAAAAATATCCGACGTTGGTGTAGTGTTTTGATTGAACAATACACGCAAAACTTTGGTGCATATAATACATATTGTATTACTGTTCCATAAGTTTCCCACTATCTATTAATACATGTACTTTTGTGGTGAATTAGCACTTATGGTTTTTTTCCTCATTTTACTCTAATTGTATATAATTATAGAAATATCTATGGTTTTATGATATTAATTTAAAATCTTATATTAAACTACAAAGATGTAGACTTATAATAAAATTAAATTTAATTGTTTTAAACAGCACAACAGTGATTGAAAATTTTTTTAACAAAACTTAAACTATAAGCTGTTAGGGTAGTGCATTTAATTTCGGCAGTTTTCCAAATTGGACATTTTTGATTTTGGACTATATTTTTGGTAATCCTGAGCGGAATACGACGTTAGCTCAAATGAGAGCTAATTATATGTAGATGACTGTCGTGAGCTTTTTATTTGTTATGTTGTATTATTTTCATGTGAAATTGTGTGATTTATAAAAAATAAAATTGTTACTCGTTTTTAGAACATGGGCATTTCATAATTACGCAATAAATTGGTTTGAAAATTAAACTGTCCTGGTAAAATTTAGTATATTTTCAGAATTTTTAGTTCCCGTGGTTCTACGTTGCGTCTGTGGTGAGCAATCGTTATAAAATAAAATTGTGTAATTTCGGCACACATATTGCTGTCTGCTGCTAAAACCAGAGCATTTATAACCGTTAAAAAATGATATTTAGGTTCTAATTTTATCTGAGTTTCGTTGAAAGTTTGTTTTTTTGTTACTTTTAAATTTTGAAAACTGCCGAAATTACACTTTTTTTCCCAAATTACAAAAAAATAACAATTTGTTTTCGATCGATAGTTTAGGTAAAAACTGGTTGAATTAAGTTTTCGGGTGTTAAATTGTAGTTGTAAATAATTAAAAGACAACGTTAAAATGTGTAGGGTCAAAGCACTGCACTTTAATAGCAATTTGTTTTCAGTCATTTCGAGCGATAGTTTAGGTAAAAACGGGTTGAATTAAATGGCACTTAAACTCGATTAAGTGGGTACCTTTTAAAAAGTGCCGAAATTAAATGCTCTTTTTTCCCAAATTACAAAAAATATCAATTTGTTTTCGGTCGTTTCGAGCAATATAAATTTTTTTGAATTAGCAATACAATTTTGGTGACATTGGGTAAAAGTATGGTTGACTCAACTGTTGACCAAAATTTTGCTAGAAAAAAGGCATTTTCAAATCGTGTGCGAATTTTCTCGGAAAAATTTGCCATTTTCTGTCAGTTTCCTGCGCTACAATATTTAGCAAATTATTGTTAAATTAATCAAATAAAAAAATTCGAAATAGTTAAAACTAAATACACCATTAGATTTTAAATTATTTGACGAGCAAAATGATAGTTTATTTTTTTACAATTGCTTAATAGGTTCGTGAGTTATGACTGGTTTTATAAGCAAAACTAATTACAAACTTGTTTTGCAGTGATCATTTTATGTAAAAAAAATTTTATATTGTTTTTTAATTTTTTTTTAATTTTTATTTTTTTAACTGTCAATGTGTTGAGTTTCACATGGCCCCCTAAACACCCATGGACCCCTATACTCCTGGACAGTCGACGTTTTGGAACGGTCCGTATAAAAACCGGGTGCATAAAGTTAGCCTCTCGAGAGCGTTTTTGGGCATCTATTAATGACATTTAATTACTTAGGCAAATTTTTACACTAAAAACACTCTGAACTGCATAAGGAATGCAATTCATATAAAAGAAATTAGTTTAAAGCATTCTAAATCAGTTTTTGTATCGGGTTATTTACTTTTTCGAGAGGCTGACGGTTTTGTTAATTATTTGACAATTTAAACGATTTAAATTGGTTTTCTTGCATCAAGGGAAAGAAAATAACGTCTACTTTTAGAATAAACTTTACTTTAGTGAATTCGGGGCCGATTTTACGATTTTACGACTCAACAATATTTCTAAAAAAAGTCCGGACAATAATGCGGACGTTCCGGATACAAAAACACAATGACCACTAGCAGACTGGACGGAAAACTAATTTTCATTTATTTCACACAATGTGTCGATGCAGTTTTATTCAGCTTTCTTCGTGGAATATAATATAAAGATGCGGACTCATAAATTAAATTAAAATATATAATAAACGCCTAAATCTAACCAAACCGTACATCTTAAAGGTGTGTCTGTAAAATAAACCGTACGACTGTTTGTGTGTAATCTTTTTGTTTTGCTTTAAAATAATGCTTTTGCAACAATTACATCGTGTATTTTACAGAAATCATAAATTTCGATACAAATTTAATCTATTTACTCTCAGAAATTGACTGGTTTTACAAAAAATACAGTATAATAAATAGAAAAGTAGATATTAAGGTGCATCCATATTGTTATATGATTTTTTTTGTGTTTTTAAATTAAAAATCAATATACACACACTCTAATCTCGCCGGTATAAGTTTTTTAGCCTTTCTGACTATTTAGTTTCAAATATCGCGTTAAAAACGTAAAAATTTTGGCTGTATTTCGCTCACTACTAAAATTGGTTGTATTTTGCGTGCAATTGTTCTGCTATGCACAATTTTTTTTGTTTGAAACGTGACAATTATCAGAAAAGGTTAAATTAAATATGCGAAAATGCCAAATGCCTAAACTATCAATTGAATTTTATAATTTCGGATCTGTATCTTAGTTTTTTTTGTTTAATGTAGGTTATATGATATGTGAATGTTCCATGATTAATTAATCGATAAATATCTCGTGAGAAATAAAATGTATACGGTGTCGTTTAGTTTGCATGAGCATGGGTCGCGAGCAGCTAATTGGTCAATTAACAGTAGGGTAGTGCATTTAATTTCGGCACTTTTTCGTTTTTCCAATGTAACTTTTCACAGTAAGGCCGGATTTTCATGTTTGATAGCTCCTTTTAAAGTTTTTACCATACTGCGATGCGTCATAAAAGTTTCACTGTACGAAAGATGTTTTTTTACTTAATTAAATTAGTTTTTAAAAAAATGGAAAATTGTCGAAATTAAATATATGCATTTAATTTCAGCACTTTACAAACAATCGATTGTTTCTCGGTCAAAAAATCATCATTTTCAAAAATTTAAAAGCCTATCATTATCTCCATACAGTTTTCTTTAATATAAGCTTCTACTTGTATTTCAACGTGTAACTGGCAAAAAGTTGCAGCTAAAATGCCAAATGGTATTAAAATGAACAAAATTTGGGAAAAAAGTGCATTTAATTTCGACACTTTTTAAAAGGACCTCCTTAATCGAGTTTAAGCGCAGTGCTATGACCCCTACACATTTAAACTTTGTCTTTTAACTATTTACAACTATAATTTAACACCCGACCACTTATTCAACCCGTTTTTACCTACAGCAATATGTGTGCCGAAATTACACTATTTTATTTTATAACGATTACTCACCACAGACGCAACGTAGAACCACGGGGACTAAAAACTCGGAAAATAGACTAAATTTTACCAGGACAGTTTAATTTTTAAACCAATTTATTGCGTAATCATAAAATGTCCAGGTTCTAAAAACGAGTAACAATTTTATTTTTTGTAAATCACACAATTTCACATGAAAATAACATAACATAACAAATAAAAAGCTCGCGACAGTTATCTACATATAATTAGCTCTCATTTGAGCTATCAAACGTCGTATTCAGTCCAGGATTACCAAAGATATAGTCCAAAATCAAAAATGCCCAATGGGGAAAAGTGCCGAAATTAAATGCACTACCCTATACGTTCATTATTTTTTGCGCGGTTTTTTAACCAAACAATTACGTTGATTTAACCTTTGTAAAGCACTTTTTAGATCTCAATCTCAGTTACGGGAGATTCAAGGTTTAGAATTTTAAAAAAATGTGTAAATTAATCTCAAAATTTTTTGCATCTAAAGCTATTTGCTGTTTATTTTTTCTGCTAAAATTTGTAATGGCAGGAGAAGCGCAAGTATATTTTAACTTTCAATCCTTGAATCTTACATAAGTAAATATGCAAGCTGGTAAATAAATGCGTTCAAATACTATCAACTCCTGGTTAAAGCGAGAGCTATTTAAGACGAGGAAGAACCGTGGCTACGAAACTTCTCCCCTATTATTTAATGAATTATTATTATTTAATAAATTGGGCATAAAAATTTTGCTATTATATTCGGCCAAAAGTTTAAATTTTGGAGCTTCACTTTGTTTTTTGTTTGTTTGTTTTTTTTTGAAATGTACAAAACAAATCTTTTGTTGCAAACGACTTATTTGAAAACAAAGGTAGTTTAGTGCAGAGATGTAAGCAAGTCGAAATTCTTAGACATCCCATCAGAATTTTTGGCCAGGTCCTGGCCGACACGACAACTTTTTAGCTTGACATGCCCAGGCCGGCGTCCCGTCAAAGAAAATGTACACCACTATAAAAAAGTTTTTATCCCTTAGCCCGTCCAAGCCCGCGCACAGTCTCGCTTTGTGGCACAGTGGCAGAACGTACGTCTTACATACTAAAGGTTCCTGTATCGAGTCCCGACTGAGGCATACATTGTGATAATATTGATTTATTGTTATAATATTATTATTTGTAATACTTGGTTCCGAGGTTAGTGCCAAATAACATCAGCCATGCGTATTCTGCTTTATAGAAAAAATAAAAAAATAACATTTTCATGGGTGGCCGTGGCACGGTAATGTCATGGTGCGATTTAGCCCAGCGGCCCCACTTTCACTATAATTAGACAACGTGAGTAAATTCTGAGATTCAGAGTTTGCTCATTCCTGTTTTTTTTGTATTTTAACTCTCATGTCTTTAATATTTATTCTTGAATGATTTGTCAAAAAAAACTATTGGAAAGCAAAGAAAAATGTAAATCTTTTTTATTTTGATCTTTTGTAATAATTTATTGATCAAAATATTGATTTTTAATCATTAAAAAGGAAAAACTTCTGAAGTTGAATTCAGCTTTTGGCTGGGAACTTTCACCTTGCAGCCTGAAACGTGGTACCTGGCGGATCCTTGAGTGATTGCCTTTTAAGCTGACTCTTGGACCAGGGTAATGAACCCAGCGAAACATTAGCAAAAAAAGTTGCTAAAAACGTGTCAGTTGGCAAGGGCCTTAGAATACTAAGGGTGCACTCCATGGGTCCCAGCCCAGGGGTGAAAGTCCCCAGCCAAAAGCTGAATTCAACCTAAAAAGATCCGGTAGTGAAGCATGAGGTGCATGCACCCTTAGTTTTCTAAGGCCCTCGCCAGCTGAAACGTTTTTAGCAACTTTGTTTGCTTAAAAGAAAGTGGCTTTTAAAAACCAATTAAATAATTTTATGGTTAGCTAAAAATAGTATTGAACGCTTATTTTTTAATGCCCTTGCTGAGGTGGTGGGGTTTATCTGATTAAATAAAATAAATTGGTTTTTTTTACAAAAAACTGTAATTCAAAATTTTGAGCCTTTCAAGATACTTTCTGAGCCAAACCAAAATAAAGTATATTGATTTTTAAAAGCATTCCATTCATTGTTTATCAAAAAACAAAAGGATTAACACACAGACAAATGGACACAGCTCAATTATAAATAGAATAGGATTATATATTTATAAATTATAATATGTTTAATAATCGGTTGGTTGAAGCGCTATAGTAGCCCAAAAAAATCAGTTTATATTTTTTATAATCTGAATTGAATCTGAGTTGAACAGATTGTGGTCATTTTTTAGCAAGTTATTATTGATATTTTGGATCATTTTTATCCGTTTTTGTACCTACGCAGCAGGGTTTTATGGATTAAAGTCGGGAGATGTTTGTTTGTTAGCCGCGGAATCACAACAGTGTCCTAAAAGGTGGAAAGCCACTCAAATTTAGGGGGCAATCACCAAAAATCCTCATTAGTGTTTTTAGTACTATAGAAGTCCCCCCCCTAAATTTTACATTATTTTGCCCAAGCATAAATAGAAAACCACCCAGATTTTGGGGGGATTGCCGAAAAACTTCATTAGTGTTTTTAGTATTGGCTCATAACATAAACGAAAAAATATCTAAACAAAACATTAACCGTTAAGCTTAATTCGTATATTCTATAATTAACAGTGTTTTTATACATACTTAACCGAAATTTATTAGTTTAAAAAAAAACCTGGAACACTTTAATATTTTTAACATTGAATTTCTAGACGAATAACGATAAAATTTTAAGTTATAAATTGAATATTTTTGTCAAAATAAGTACCGTTGTGGTTTTTACTTGTAAAAAATATAATTGCCTTATTTCTGTGCAATTTTAATTTAAGCTGAAGGAACATAATATTTTTTTAAAGACTCGTTTTAAAAAACGAAGTGCGATTTTTTTATCCAAACACACATTGACGGTGTCCAAGCATATCCTAAAGATTAAACGCAGATTTAGAATAACGATGTAATCCATAGTTGTCTGGCGGTATACTCTCCTCCCCTTTCTCTCCCCTAAGAGGTGACCCTCACGACTCTTCCCCTACCTCCTATAAGATGCCTATTTTTGGCGTAACTCTTTTCCTTTTTAACGCCCTAACCCTGACCCCCCTCTCTATTAACTCGAAACAAATACAAAATTACAATTACAGATTTCGACTTTTGCCCTGGTGAAAATAACGCCTTCCCAAAGCTTGGGTAGGTCAGAGACACCTTTGGTTAAATTCCAGCAGTGTTTTCTTTACTTCATTTGAAATTTAAACCTGTGTTTGAAAGACACTGTTTTCTTTTCTAAAAAATAAGGCGATTAAGGTTAAAAGCTGCTGCTTAGTCTAACCATTATTTTACAAGTTCCGCCAATTTATATCACCTGTAAACGTTAAAAACTTAAAAAATAAGTTTTAAAATGCTCATAAAACAAAATGTGAAAACGCTTTACTTCACTTAATAATAAGCACTGGAGCTTTCTTTGTTTTATTTTGCCAGAGCACCAGAAATTGATATTTGTTGGAAAGATCGCTGGTTGAAATATAAACATTGCTGCAAAACACCACAAATCAATTTTGTATGAAAATAACGATATTTTATATTCGCACCGCTATTTTGCCTTTTTACGGCGGTTCACATCACAATATTCGTTGCTTAGCCAAGTCACATCCGTATTTGTCTGTTGCACCAATTACACAAAAAGAAAAATCTTAAATTAGAATCAAATGGACCTTACAAAAATCAATAAATAAAGATTTATCGGAATAATATATTTATTTGGAATATGGGAATAAATAAATATCAGAAAATATTAATATATTTTTGTTTTGTAAGTACTAAAGTATTATATCGAGTAAATGCATGTTCATGTCTAATTTTTAAAATAAAACCTAAGACGTTCTTCATTTGAATCATATATATTTTTATAATTATTTTTACTTCGATTTCGAAACGCTCACAATAATTAAATTTTGGCATTTTTAAGAAAATGCGATTAGTAAATGTATCATGATAAATATTTTATTGTTTATACTATTTTTTAATCCACTTAATATTTTAATAGATTTCTCAACTAGTCAGATTAGTATAAGATTAATATAAATTCGCATAAGCGAAAAATATTTTACAAGCACTTTAAAATATATACAGTGGTTTACTTTATAATTTTGCATATACAACATTTGATTATTTGCTGATTTATTTAAATTTGCCATATTCCAGATTTAATTTTGATTGTTTACATAATATTTAAGTAGTCCTTGGTTTTTTGTCCCGGTCCGGATTGGTCATGCAAAGTTAAAACATTTTTTGCATTGGTCCGTATTATTCTCGAGAGGCGCTTGAGAGGCTGGCTCGAGAGGCTAATTTTATTCACCTATAAAAACCCCATGGACAAATTCCCCATAGGCCAAAATCCCCATAAACGTTACAAACTCCCCATAAGCAAGGTGGTGTAAATTCCCCATAAATATAATGCGTTTGCAATATTTCTTTTAAATTTTGACACATGGAAAATACAACAAAATTTTATCATGATAAAATTTAGCTTGATTTTAGGGCTTTGCTTAGGCTTAGGAAAAAATTAAAACATTTTTAATGCTTTTATGATTAAAACTTAGTTTTTTTGGCACAATTTTGTTTGCAAACGCATTTCTGATTGTTATGGGGAATTTGCACTACGTTATGGGGAATTTCGCCATGGGGATTTTACACTACTTTTATGGGAATTTCGCACGTCACCGTTTTGGAAGGGTGTCCAACAGATACATTACTGGCAGATTCTACATGTGCTCAAATCTGAAATTTTCGGGCTAAAAACTTTTCGCAAATACTTTTTTCATAAAAATAGGTTATTTTGATTGTATCAACGTATTTTTATATTTTCAAAATGTGTTTTTGAAACTTATAGCATTATAAAATTTCGCCCAGTACTAAAATTTTACATTTTTTCGCGTTTTTTTTATAAAATATTAACACAAAAGACAAAATATTTTTGCACTTTATTTACAGACATAGCGCTAAATTACGAAGCAAAAAAAAAAGAAATTGGTTGTGGTATTATGTTACTATAGCCAATAATTAACGAAATATTATACTATAGTCATTAAATTGGGCCCACCTTTAAATTTTTATATGTCAATAAATATTTTTATAATAAAGCTAGAAGAATAATATTTTGTCAAATTAATTAACTGATTAGTTACTACTAAATAAACTAAAAAAAATCACAGTCATATAGCAATATTAGGTTATAAAAGATAATAATTTTTTAATAGAATGAATTTTTGTTTGACTTTTTTTATTTCATTACTATTTATTAAATATTTAACATTATATTGCAAATAATTAGCCTAATCAGATCGATTTGGGATGTAATTATATAATTACTACAACTTGTTACATTTACAATAGGCTTAATGATTGTTAATTAAAATGAGATTCACCTATGAATTAAATGTCTTTGGTGTATTTTGCCTTACTCGCTGGCAAAATTCACCTTTTACAATCTAATATTGCTTTATGAATGTTAATTTTTTAAATTTAATCAATAGTAATTAATCAGTTAATTAATTTGATAAAATATTATTCTTCTAGCTTTATCATAAAAATATTTATTGGCATAAAAGAATTCAGGGATGTTCCTTTTTCAATGACTATAATAAACTTTTATAGCTATATATAGCTATTCTAGCTTTATAGCTATACTGTCTATAGCAACATAATACTACAACCATAATTTCCATTTTTTTGCTTAGTTATTTAGCGCTATATGCTGCAAAGTAAGACATTTGCTGGCAATGTGACACAGATCTGCTGGCAATCTAGGACGTAATCCATATTTCAGTTGTTATTGTTTTTGTTGTTTGAAGTGCAAAATTATAAGGTATTAAATTGTTTGTAAATTTTTTTCTTTTTTTTTATAGACTTATTTTTATTAAATAATAGGAAAATAATATATGTGCATACACAAGGTCATAAACACTCCGCAATGTTTAAGATTGGTACCGGGATTTGATATTCTGCGGACATTTTGCGAATTACCGAATTAGTATCAAAACACAAAAAATGCCATTTTTGCCGTAAATACATACATTTAACAAATATATTAACACATCATTCGAATCGCCCGGAATTTTAGAATTTTTTGATAATGATATTAAAACAAGTTTTCTTGTCCATGTTTTCGGTGGTCCATGTGACTTTCGAATTTTCAATTTTTTTGGAAATTTTTGAGTTGTTAAAACTTTTAGCATAGTTAAAACATAGTTTTTAATTTATTTTGTTGGTTTACAAACTTTTTTTCTTAACATCATAAATTGCAAATGCTGAAAAAGGCCATTTTTTGGGTATAAATTGGCTCATAACTTTTTACAAATAGTTTAAATCTCAAAAATAACCACAAAAATAAGGTCTACGTGTCCTATTTAGGCTATAAAAATGTTTTACAACTTGTATTTACTGTTAAATCGGTCAAATCGAAATTTGGTACACGTATGGAACTTGTTGTACCAAATAATTCAAATTTTACCAAAAAAATATTTTGCATATAACCATGGAGGTAGCCAAGTTCCATACGTGTACCAAAATTCGATTTGACCGATTTAACAGTAAATACAAGTTGTAAAACATTTTTATAATCTAAATAGAACACATATACCTCATTTCTGTGGTTATTTTTAAGATTTAAGCTATTGGTAAAAAGTTATGAACCAATTTATACCCAAAAATGGCCTCTTTCAGCAAGTGCAATTTATGATGTTAAGAAAAAAAGTTTGTAAACTAACAAAATAAATTAAAAACTATGTTTTAACAATGCTAATAGTCTGAAAAACACGAAAATTTTAAAAAATTTGAAAATTCTAAAGTCACATGGACCACCAAAAACATGGACAAAAAATTTGTTTCACTTTAAACGCTAATTTTAACTTAGTTTTTCACCGATTTATTGTTTCTAAGCCTAAGCAAAACCTAAAAGTCAAACAAAATTGTAATATATTGATTTTTATTAAAATAATTTGTTTTTCAAAAATTTTAATTTTTTCACAACTAAAATTTTGTGGGTATTTGAACGGTTACTATAAAAAATTGGTGGTTACGATGAAAAAATAAAAGTATATTTGTAACTGCCAGACACTTGGTAATACAAAAAAAATAATATTAATTCGATTAAAGGCTTAATAAAAAAATTTTCTTAATAACATAAATTGTACATGCTAAAAAAGGGCAATTTTTGGGTACAAAATGGCTCATAACTTTTTTCAGAAGCTTAAATCCGAAAAATAACCACAAAAATAAGGTCTACGTGTTTAATTTATGCTATAAAGATGTTTTACAATTTGTAACTACTTTTGAATTAGTCAAATCGAATTTTGGTACACGTATGGATGGAACTTGTACCAACCATGGAGATCTTTTAGGTTTTTTACACCAACTGGTAAATTTGCACCAAAAATTAAAAAAAAAAAACAACATGGTTTAACTTCTTTCGAGTTTATGTTTATGGTTTGTTGTAAAGGTGACGACAGCCTTCTCCTGTGTGGAAATGCTAAAAAATCCTGACACATTAAGCCGATAATTCATTTCTTGTTATAGGAACTTAAAAATTTGGCGACATGGCAGAAAATTTTGAGGGGGCTCGGGGTTTTTTAAAACTACATTTTTAACGCAAAACCTAAACCATTTCAGCTGCTTGTTATGAAAATCCCTTTACTTCGAAGATTTTCGAACACCTTATGCAAATTTTTTCTAAAAAATAGCTAATTCAATTTTAACAATTGGTGAATGCCACAAAAATCTAAAATTATAGGCGAATTGATTGATGTGTCGATTATTGGTAAAAATTTTTGTGAATATTGATAAAATCGCGTTTTTGCGTGTTTATTTATTTTCTAAAAAAATGGCAACTTATATTTCAACAATTGGTAAATGCCCTAAAAAATCTAGAATTATAGGCGAACCGAATGATTGTCGATTATTTTTTAATTTTTTTAAAAATATAGATTAGAACTCATTTTTGTGTGTTTTGATACTAATTCAGGGAATTCGCAAAATGTCCGCAGATTGTCGCAAAATTCCAAATCCCTTTGTACCCCCCCTTCTAGAGCCCCCATCTTCGAAATTTTTGTCAGGGTTGGACCCCCATTTTCAAAATCCTTGCTCCTTACACCTATGCCCCGGGTCATTCTATTCACAACAAAATCTTCACAAATACAATTAAATTCGATATTTTTACTGGTTGGTTGCCTTCAGTAAATACGCAGACCTGTGCACGGTCTGAAAATGCCCCCCCGTTTTATTGGAGGATTTGCCCCCCCCGTTTTATTGCCCTCTCCCGCCAAAAAATGAAAAAGTACCCTAAAAATATGACGCCATTTTTGACCTATGATGACGCCATCATCGCGAATTTTTTGCAGTTTTTAGCCTATTTCAATGTATTTTAAGCCATTTTACCTATTTTTACCTTATTTCCGCTTTTTTTTACCTTTTTTCCCTTTTCCCTTCTTTTTTTCTCTTTTTTTCTCCTTTTTTTCTCTTTTTTTTTCTTTCCCCCCTGCTTGCCCCCCCGTTTTATTGCATCCCCGTTTAAAAAAAGTTACCCCCTCCCGTTTTGGAATTGCCCCCGCCCGTTTAAACCCCGGGGGGGGGGCAGTGCACATGTCTGAATACGTAAATACTGTTAGCATAAATGTTAATACTCTTTTTACCAAGAATAAACAGTTTAAATAACATATGGGCACGGGGGTGGTTGGGGGGTTAATCCCCCTAAATTCTGAGAAGAGGGGTTTAACCCCCCACTCAGAAGTGGGGGGAGAGAAAAGTTCACCCTCAATTTTGGAAAAATGAAGAAAAAAATGTCATTAAAATGACTTCTAACTGCCTTCAAATTTAAGTTTTTAGGTCAAAATGAATGTTTTAAACAGTAAAAAACTCAAAAATGTGATAAAAAAAGGGTTTCTTGACCTAAAATTAACGTTTTTTACCTATTTTTTTAAATTCGAAAAACGATATAGGTAAAATGCACTCCAGAAAAAAAAACGATATAGGTATTTTGCGTTTCTCGGATTTTAACCCCCTAATTTGGGGTTTAACTAACCCCACCCCCACTCCGGACCAACTTTCCCATGTATGGTTTTAAAATTCATTTTTTTTATTTTTCCTAAGCCCAAGCAAAACTTAAAAATCAAGTTAAACTTTTTTATGATAGAAATATTGTTTAACTGTGTGTTTTATTTGCAAAAATATTTTGAATCGTTTAACGTTAATTATCAATAAAAAGATCTTGGGGATCATGAGGCCTCGTGAGTATTTTGACCTACCCAAGGACGTAACGAGAGAGGGGGGGCGGCCGCCCCCCCCCCCCGAAATGGTCGGACGGGGGGAAAAATAAAAAAAAAGTGGTTGGGGGCGGCCTCCCCGAAATGGTTGCCAGATGGTAAAATTTGGGGGTTTTCAGAGTCTAAAAATTCAAAATTTTCTAGCGCCTCGCTAATCGCTCAGCGTCAAACTATAAGATAGTTTTGCCATCATAATTGACCCCCAAAAAGCAAAAAATTTTTCAAAAATCAAACCCTGGGTTCTGGGTACGTCCCCGGACCTACCACGAGATATTATGATGACCCGCTCCCGTTTTATTAAAATAACTAACAGAAAAAATCGATTAAATAACCTTGCATTGTTATGTATGTATTTTTATATGCTGTTTAAATTTTAAATTTGTCAGCCTTAAATATTTTAGACAAATTTTGTCTAAAAAAATTTCTCAAATGAAAACGAAAAATGGCCGGGACTGTGACAAGCGACCGGTCGGTGTCAGTGCTAAACCTCTCCAATAAAGGATTGGACAGACTCCCAAACGACAAAAAAATTAATTATGCCGCCGTCAAGGAACTTCGAATTTCAGGAAACCGTCTGGTGCGATTGGATAGTCTTAATAATTTTAAAAATCTTCAACAGGTGTGTTGACAGTATCTTATGGGCTTAATACAATAACATACTGTACACATATACAGGTTGGCATAGATTAACACGGTCACCGAAGCTAAGGGGGGTGTTAGCCCGGGTAAATGACATTTCGATATCTAGGGGGGTCGAACCCCTCTGGCTTTTTAGGAGGGGTCGACCCGGGGTAGAAGATTTTAAAAACTAGAGGAGGGTCAGGTGGGGTCCAATGTCCGATCCGAAGCAAAATACTTTTAGATCATTAAAAGTTTCATAATAGTTTTTTTTATAAGATAATACTACATTTTATTGAATAAACACGACACGATATTCTGGTATAAAAAAGATGTATAAACATTGATTTGTGTTAAAAATTCACGTTTTTGGAAAAAAGTTTAGTAGGAAAAAAGTACATAAAATTTTTCTCTAGAGGGAAGGAGAGGGGGGTCAGATTTCAAAATTTAGAGGAGGGTCATGGCCATGGGTAAAAAATTCGAAAATTTGGGGAAAGAGACCCCTGGATTTTTTGTTTGGGGGCCCCAAAATTTCGAGGCTAGAGAGTGGGGTGGAGTGCATAGATGAGAACGGTCCGGGAAGCTGGGAGAGTGGGGTGGAGTGCATAGATGAGAACGGTCCTGGAAGCTGGGGGGTAGTTAGTTATCCGGGGTAAATCGAGTTTTGAATTCTAGGAGGGGGGTCCCAGGGGGTCCGGACCCCCCTAGCTTTTTAGGGGGGGAAGGTCGACCCGGGCCCCGGGGTGCAAAATTTTGAAATCTAAAGGGGGATCAGGTGGGTCCGGTGTCCAAAGCAAAACAGTTTTAAACCATAATAACTTTAATAATTGTTTTTTTTTATAGGATAATACTACATTTTATTGAATAAAAAGCGATATTTTGGTGTAAAAAGTGTGTAAAAACATGAATATGTGTTAAAAATCACGTTTTTGGAAGAAAATTTAGTATAAAAAAAGTACCTAGAATTTTTCCGATGGGGGAGGGAGGAGGGTCAGATTTTAAATTCTGGAAGAGGGTCAGGGGTAAAAAATTCGGAAATTTGGGGGACGGGGGCCCCTGGATTTTCGTCTAGAGGGGTCCCAAAATTTCGAGGGTAGAGAGGGTGGACCCCACTCTCCCCCCCTTTCTCACCTATGGTGGAGGAGTGTGGTGTGGACCCCACACATAGGTGAGAAAGCATACATGGGCAAGTTTTTCCGGAGTGGGGGGGGGTTAAACCCCAAATTAGGGGGGGGGGTTAAAATCCGAGAAACGCAAAATACCCATATCGTTTTTTTTCTGGAGTGCATTTTACCCATATCGTTTTTCGATTTTGAAGGAAAAATAGGTTAAAAACACTAATTTTAGGTCAATTTTTGAGCTTTTTATTGCTTAAAACATTCATTTTGACCTCAAAACTTAAGTTTGGAGGCAGTTAGAAGTCATTTTAAAGACATTTTTTTATTCATTTTACCAAAAATGGGGGGGGGGATAACTTCTCCCTCCCCCCCACTTCTGAGTGGGGGGGGGTTAAACCCCTTCTCAGAATTTGGGGGGGGGGGGTGGTTAACCCCCCCCCCCAACCCCCCCCCCCGTGCCCATGTATGTGAGAAAGGAGGGGGGGGGGCAGTGTTGGGTCCACCCCCCTAGACGAAAATCTAGGAGAGGGTCCTCCCCCCAAATTTCCGAATTTTTTACCCCTGACCCCCCCTCTAGAATATGAAATCTGACCCCCCTTCCCCTTTGGGAAATTTTTAGGTACTTTATTTATACTAAAATTTCTTCCGAAAACGTGAATTTTCATCACATAATAATGCTTTTACACCCTGTTTATACCAGAATATACATTGTTATTCAATAAAATGTAGTATTATCTTATAAAAAGAGCAATTATTAAAGTTATTATGGTTTAAAACTGTTTTGCTTTGGACAACGGACCCCACCTGACCCCACTCTAGATTTCAAAATTTCGCACCCTGGGTCGACCCCCCCCAAAAAAAAAGCTAGGGGGGTCCGGACCCCCTTGGACCCCCTCCTAGAATTCAAAATTCGATTTACCCCGGGTAACCACGCTCCTAGCTTCACCGACCGTTCTCACATATGACCCCACCCACACCCTACCCTCTTGTTCATTTAAGCAGGTTAGTCCCAAGTAGAAGAATAAATTAAAAAAATAAAGTTTTTTACAGCCAGCCCAAACCCAAATTTTAAAAGGGTAGGGGTTTATAATTGAAAAACATTCTTACGCACTGAGGAAGCCACCCAGCCATGACTGCCATTATTCTCATCTACAGGTATATACCTATATCTGTGTAGTTTTAAATTTAAAAAAGTGCACCACAGGACGTTTTCAACGTTAAAAACATTATTAAAAGGTTATTATTTCAAAATTTAAGTATTATTTCTATAAAAACATTTTAGTACTCAGGTCGGCCTTCACTGAAAACTAAATGTAGACAGGTGCCTAAATTTAAGCACTGGGTGGGGTTTCCTTCTCAAAGTAAAAATAGTAAAAGTTTTTATTGAATGTGAGAGAATAATGAAGGGTTAAATAAGTCCCAAGATTCCGGCCTTAACACTTTTCTTTGCCCATGTATGTTTACTTTTCTATTCACAAAAAAAAGTTTTTACAATTTATTTTTACTTTTCTATTCACAAAAAACACAAGTTTTTACAATGTATTTTTACTTTTCTATTCACAAAAAAACATAAGTTTTTACAATGTATTTTTACTTTTCTATTTACAAGAAGCACAAAATTGGTTTTTACAGAAAAATGAATAATTGTTGTATAAACCAGACCTGTGCATTCCCCCCGGGGTTTTATTGGAGGGGGGCACGGGAAGACAACTTTTTTGAAACGGGGAGGGGGCAAGCAGGGGAGAAAGAATAAAGAAAAAAAATGGAAAAAGGAAAAAAAGGGACAAAAAAGCGAAAATAAGGTAAAAATAGGGCTAAAATAGCTTAAAATGCATTGAAATAGGCTAAAAACTGCATAATGGTGCGATAATGTCGTAATTTCAGCTCAAGAATAGCGCCATAATATTTATTTATAGGATACTTTTTCATTTTTTAGCGGGGGCAATAAAACGGGGGAAAATCCTCCAATAAAACGGGGGGGGGCATTTCCAGACCGTGCACAGGTCTGTATAAACAGTAATCGATTTGTTTTTCTAGATCGACGCATCGCACAATCAACTAGCCCGTTTGACATCGTTTGTTGCAGTGAAGCTAAAATTAAAAACGTTAGATGTTTCTAATAACAAAATCAGCGGAACCGAGGGTCTTCAAAACTTAGGTGCCTTACAAAGCCTGAACCTATCGTACAATAACATTGAGGTGACGTTGATTAAAAAGTGATATTTCAGTTTTGTAAATATGGCAGGACTTACATAATAATTTTATCAATCCCAGACCTACTTTCATAAAAACTTTTTTGATATAAAAAGAGCAGGAGCAGTATTTATACAATTAAAATCATTTGGTTTAGGAGACCTAGACTAGACATGTGACTAGTAGACTGTGACCTAGACTATAACTATACTAGCCCAGCGATGTCACCTGTTGTAATAGTGGCGCTGCTCCTCGTTTTAATGCCCACCCACCCACTAAAATGCCTAGAAATATTCGGCAATTTTGACCGATTTTTGCGAAATTTTTGCCAGTTTATAGCAATTTTTTTCGCCAGTTTAAAAAACATTTAATTGTAAAAATTTGGGAAGTAACAAATTTTGCGTGAATTTTAGATGGTTTGGAATTAAAATAATTCTTGCAAAGAAAAAGTGTGTCCTAGTTTTTTAATATGTGAAAAATTATGATAAAATTGTAAAGCAATTGACAATAATAATAAAAATTCCATATATTTTTTGATAAAACCGTAAAAATTATTTCTTAATATAGTGATATATATATATATATATATAATATATATTATAAAGTTTAAAAAAATTTGCTTTTAAAAGTGTAAGTTTAATTTTTAAACTTATTTTAGACGTGGCCTCGATTAGATACTCTTCGTAATCTGAAAGAACTCAATTTGTCCGGTAATGCTCTGACAGTTTTACCCAACGTGGCTTGTTTACCGTCGCTAATTTCAATATCGCTCGATAATAATTATATAGAAACCTTGGATCAAGCGGTAATAATTTATATTTTATTATAAACTCCTTTTTTAAAATTCAAGGTTTAGTTTTTAAAAAGCTTATAAATATATTTATAAAAAAACCAAACGTTTTCTCCGAAAATTTTTCTTCAAATCAAAAAATCTCGTTTGAGTGATTTTAATTTCCTCTCCCAAATTTAACAACACAAAGCTTACTAAATTTTAATAAGAAAGACAGGGTTTAGACCATAGGTGGGCAGCCTCCCGGATTTTTTTTTTGGGGGGGGGATACACGACCGCCGAAATTTGAGGGAGGGGGGTGTCCAAAATTTTTTTGGGGTATACCTCAAATTAGTCAAATACCCCATTTTTAGCGTTTTTAGTACATAGACTCCCAATTTTTAAGGAGGGTGTTCGAGGTACCCCCAAATTTAAAGGAAGTGTCGGCTATAGTCGGGATTTTGGGTGGTATAACCCCCCCACCCAGACCCAACCCTTCCCTGCCCACCTATGGTTTAGAGAGACAAAGAGGCTTGTTGGATTTCTATCCTCCTCCCTTGGCCCGGGAAAGGTAAAATTATAGGGGTCTTATAATATTAGCAATTTTTTTAAAAAATTTCAGCACCTTCTCTGCTCAGCCTTTGATTATTATCATGCTTTTTTTCTACTAAAAACGCTGAAAATCAGTTGTTAGTGGATCTTATTGATTTTAAAATTTTAGTTCATTATATGACCCATTATTTTAGCTCATTATTTCAAATCATTTAAAAAACCCTTATGACTTTCAGCGTCCAAAATTATGCCAGCTACCCTATTAAATTTAATAAAAAATTTTTTCAGGTTACTCACTTTTCTTCTAATATAGAAAAATTGGAATTAGCAGAAAACCAAATAAAGGATTTGTGTCAAGTAACTATTTGTTTAAATATAAAGCACGATAGTTTCTAGACCTGTGACCTGCCACCGCATTCCCCCCGGGGTTTTATTAAGGGGGGGGGAAGGGAATGGGGGGCATAAAACGGAAGAAGCAGGGAAGAAGAAAAAAAAGACAAAAAAGCAGAAATTTAAGTAAAAATAGAATCAAAATGGCTTAAAAAGCATTGAAATAAGCTAAACACTGCAAAATTTTGCAATGATGGCGTTATAATAGGTAAAACATGGCGCCATAATTTTTGAGAATTTTTGTTATTTTTGAGTGGGAAGGGGCAATAAAACGGGGAGGGGGGGGGTTGGCACAGCCACCAATATTCCGGGGGGGGGGGGCATTTCCAGACCGTGCACAGGTCTGGGTTTCAAACCTAAGATTAAGGACGATCGAAGCTAAACTGTGAAGAAGTTTTTGGTCTCATATTTTTTAGGATCACCATAGATGGTCAGAGTAAAAGTTACCTCCAAAAAATACTTCGAAGCTGCCAACACTTCCTCTAAAATTTACGACCGCCTCATACCGCGTTTAATTTAAAAACAGCCCTGTACTAAAGTCGCTAAAAATAGGATATTTGGAGGATACCACCCAAAAAAAATTTTCAGTGGCGAGTGGCGTATGGCGGCCGAAAATTTTTCTGTGTGTAGCTTTTTCTCAAAAAAACAAGAGGGACTGCCATCTTATGATCCACAGCCACAGTTAAGAACAAAGTAGCAAACAGGAAAATACGAATAAAGCAAAAATTATAACGAGAGAACATTTCCAATGAAACATTTTTTAGTTTGAGTTTTTTAAAACTTATTTTTGTGGCGTATTTGTTTTCGGTGCCTCCAAATTTTAGAGGGAGAAGAAAAAATGTCAGCAGTACCTATCGAGATATTTTTGGGGGCTATAAACTGCAATTTTCGCTGCCTTTTTTGTGCCCAGTTTAGGCTTTTTGACATAGCAAAGGCATAATTTGAAAAGTCTAATTAAACAATATGCGACGGACGGGTGACACAAAGCACAGGAATAATATTATATATATTGATAAAAATAAAAAAAGATAGGAAACTCAAAAACAGCGATGGTAATTTTAGGTTGCGTTTCTGTGATTTTTACGATTTGTTAAACTTGTTTTTTTTTGTGGCAAATTTATATTTTTGGCGATTTAATTAGTTTATAAAAATTTAGATTACAAACTTAATTCCACTGAAATCTCTGAAAATACTCTCAATATTGGGTAACCCATGCGTATTTGAATCTGAAAAGACTTTCGATGTGCGTCCGTATCTTTTGTGTTGTTGCCCAGATCTTTCAGAAATAGATGGATCTGCTGTCTGTGATGAAGAAAAATTAAAAGGTGAGTTTTTAAGGAAAAATTTAAAATTTAAATTGTTTTTTTTATTGTCGCAGTAGTAAACCAGTAAAGCAACTCCATACGCTTTTAGGTGAATGGTTGTACTGCCAGGGCAAAGGAAGGCAGTTTAGACCTGGAAGTCATGTTCAACTTTGCAACCATTTGGCAAGACATTATCCCTTATCTCAGGAGAATGGTCGCACCAGGTAAAAATTTATATTAATGCTGCTATTTCGCAGGAAAAAGATACCTTTTCATGATCTAGAAAAAATTGAAATTCATTTATTTTGCATAAAGCATGATACGCACGGCGGATGTTACTAACTTAGCACTAACTGCGCAATCAAAACTACATAATTAACAAAATAATTAATAATCATCAATATTATTACAATGTAACGTGTCTCAGTCGGGACTCCACCCAGGACCTTCAGTAAGCAAGACATACGTTCTGCACTAGCAATACGTAACTGAACGAAGGTCACA
>JASAMX010031943.1:0-11024 GCA_030248175.1 Microlaimidae sp. YZB2_3 | reverse complement strand
ATGTACGTTTAATTTAGTATTGCTATGCAACATTACATGATATTATACACTATTTTATTTTATAACGATTGCTCACCACAGACGCAACTTAGAACCACGGGGACTAAAAATTCGGAAAATAGACTAAATTTTACCAGGACAGTTTAATTTTTAAACCAATTTATTGCGTAATCATGAAATGCCCATGTTCTAAAAACGAGTAACAATTTTTTTAAATTATAAATCACACAATTTCACATGAAAATATCATAACATAACAAATAAAAAGCTCACGACAGTCATCTACATATAATTAGCTCTCATTTGAGCTATCAAACGTCGTATTCCGTCCAGGATTACCAAAGATATAGCCCAAAATCAAAAATGTCATAGCACTGCACTTAAACTCGATTAAGGGGGTCCTTTTAAAAAGTGCCAAAATTAAATGCACTTTTTTTCCCAAATTTTGCTCATTTTGATACTATTTGGCATTTTAGCTGTAACTTTTTGCCAGTTACACGTTGAACAAAAAGTAGAAGCTTAAATTAAAGAAAACTGTCTGGAGATAATGATAGGCTTTTAAATTTTTGAAAATGATGATTTTTTGACTGAGAAACAATCGATTGTTTGGAAAGTGCCAAAATTAAATGCATACATTTAATTTCAGCAATTTTCCATTTTTTTAAAAACTGATTTAATTGAGTAAAAAAACAATTTTCGTGCAGTGAATTTTTTATGACGCAACGCAGTATTGTAAAAGCTTTAAAATGAGTTATCAAACATGAAAATCAGGCCATACAATGAAAAGTTACATTGGAAAAACGAAAAAGTGCCGAAATTAAATGCGCTACCCTATTGCTAAAAACATTAGATAATAGGTTATTAGGCCAAAAAAAGTGTATTATACAGCTTAATCTACGTTTATCCCTGCTTTTTTAACGTTTTGAAAAATTAAGGGGGGGCTGGAGTCCCCCCCCCCCCAAAATTCCCGGGGGGGGGGGGAGGGTCGCAGCCCCCCCCCCCCCCCCGAAATTTTTTTTTGTACTACAATCCGCCCCCCCCCAAATGAAACTCTGGCTACGTCCCTGATTTTAAGTACTTTTTTATACTAAATTTTCTTCCAAAAACTTGAATTTTTAACACAAATTAATGTTTTTACACCCTTTTTATACCAGAATATTGCTTTTTATATAAATATAGTCTGTATTATCAAATGAAAAAATTATTAAACCTTTTATGGTTTAAAAGTATTTTGCTTCAGACATCGGGCCTTCCCTACCTGACCTCCCTCTGGTTTCAAAATTTTCCACCCTGTGTTTACTGACTCTAAAAAAACCAGGGGGATCCGACTCCCCTAGAACTCTCCATCAAATGTCATTTACCCGGGGTAAAGGCTCCCTCTAGCTTCAGTGACCGTTTTTATCTATGGGCTGATTGGATGTATATTAATCAATTATAATCTAATCTAACTATAAACAAGTTCAAAAGGGAGCGGATTTTGATGATTTTATAATATTGTGTGCAATTACAAAAAATGTGCACTCAAGAGAAACTTGTTTGATTGTAGCTCATCTGATTAATGACTGGTTATATTAATATTTTAGTTTACTAAGCAAAAACATTTCTTGCAGAAACTTGCTAAACCATGATTATTTTAATTTGTAATTTTTGTTTTCAGATTATCTTCGTTCAGTGCCAGCGTTTGAAATGGGTGTTGCTAAGAAGCAAAAAAAGAAGTCCAGAATCTCCAAATCGGTTGATCGAGTTCGAATTTCCCCTGTTGCTTTAGCATATTCACACGCTACCCCGTCATCCACTGCAGTAATTTTTTTTCGTGGCATTCATCAATTAATTGTGTAATATAAATATTATGTAATGTTGCATTAAAATAAACGTAATTTCGGTCAAATTAAAAAATTATTTTAAATATCATACCAATCTGTTGTTTTTAGCTGTTGTGGTAGGCAGCTCTTTTCAGTAATTTCTTTTTCCAAGCTTGAGTCCTCAGACGTCCAGGCATAGGTGAGAAAGGGGGGGAGGGTGGAGTCCACCCCCCTCCCCTACCCTCGAAATTTAGGGACCCTCCCTAGAAGAAAATCCAGGCCCCCCACCCTTCCCCCAAATTTAAATTTTCGAATTTTTTACCCCTGACCCCCCTCTAGGATTTGGATTCTGACGCCCCCCCCCTCCCCCCTCGGGAAAATTTTAGGTACTTTTTTTATACTAAATTTTCTTCCAAAAACGTGATTTTTTAACACATATTCATGTTTTTAAAACCTTTTTACACCAAAATATCGCTTTTTATTCAATAAAATATTCGACCCAGGGTAAAACAATTTGGAAATTTAGTTAGGGGTCAAGCAGGTCCGGTTTTAAAACAAATTTGTTTTAAATCATTGATTTAACTTTTTAGCACTGTGTAAAATTTTATACACTAAAATAGGCTATTGTATGAAAAAGTATAAAAGTACGTTTTTTTTACCACAAAATTGTGTTTGCGACTGTAAATTTATCTAAATTTATATGCAAAAATTGGTTGGAAAGGCGGTGGAAGAAGTGGGTCATTTGGTAGTAAATTTATCTAGATTTTTACGTTATATCGAAAAATTAGCTGGGAAGGCGGGCGAGAAAGTGGGACATTTGCAAATTCCAGAGGGGGCAGAGTATCAATATAAAAAAACTTGGAAAAAGGCCAAAAGAACCTTCCCAAATTTTTTTTTAAGAGAGAGAGAGGGAGGTCCGAAGCTTCGAAGCTATGGGGGCGAACCCTACCCCGACCATCTCTCTTTCCATGCTCACCTATGTTAATAATTCTTTAAAGATCATATTTTTAAACCTCTAAACATATTGCAGCAAAAATTAGTAGTTTTTGGGGGATGGACCTTACTATATTGATGCGCACATAATATTTTTTTATGTTTAAAACAATATGTGTAAATACATTTTGCATTTAATGACGTATTAAGAATTGATTATAACAAGATCCTCCTGCATAAATAACTATAGCTAAAGGCGCTTACCTGGAGGCCCAGGATTTACTAGGATTATATTTAAACTCAAAAAAATTACCTGATGAGATGAAGGGAACTTAAAATACGCATGTGGTTAAAATTAAAAGTATAACAAAACAACCTGCATTTAATAATTATAGACAGTTAGTCGTTTACTCGACAACGACAACTGGGTGCAGGACGAACTAACTAACTAAATTGTTTTGTTTAGGCGGATTTAAGGGTTGCTCCGTTCAGAGTTCCAATCCATTCTCAGTCATACGGACAGGCTTCCCATCCTGAAACCGAGGCGGATTCTGTCTATTCTTCCCAGGACTACTGTGAATATTTGAACTCCAACAAAAGCACCGCCATGGCGCCCTCTTCTTCCGTGGGTGGCGGTGCACAAAAGAGATCGAATTCTTTGGCCTTGATTCGCAGGTCTCTGCCGCTAAAGTAAAAATTTATTTACAGGTGGTTTGCTGAACTTTTATCTGCGAAAATTTAATGTTTTGGTTGGAAAATTGTTTTCTTTAAGTGGTATACTGTACTTTATTTTTATTGCGCAAAACCACTCAACAGAAAAAATATGCAAGAATTTAATTATTTTAAAATGTCAGCTACTTACGTAAAAAAGTTTTTTTATCGTTATTATGAATACATAAACGATTTTTTTTTTGTTATTTGCAAAAACTTTTCTTTTAAAAAAATTAATGTTTTTAAGACTTTTTAATTTTTATAAAAGTTTCTTTGCCATTAACAAAACAAATTAGCCTGGAATAAATTTTTACTGTGATGAAGTAAATTATGTCCCAGTCAACCGAACAGTTACTATTTAAGTGTGGATAGTAAAGACTCAGATTTGCAAACAAACGCAATTTATGCTGAGCAAAGGGAGCCTCTTTCTGATAATGTTTATAATTACAATCCGCAATTGGAAGAAAGTCAACATTCAAACAACCCAAGGAACGAATTAAGTGCAAACAATGATTATAGAAGTACCTTTGCTTTTCCTAACCCTTACAATGTAGCTTCAAATGGTCCTTTGGTAAACCAAATCTACAGTCAACAAAAGAACGTTAGCGAAGCCAGAAGTGTTCCAAATATGTCGGCTATTGGCAATGGACATTGGAACAAGTCTTACAATCGAGCTTCTGTGTTAAGCGTTCCAGGTACATATTGTAGAGCGAGCGAAGTATTAATTTCTTTAAAAACACACCGTGTTAAAAATCGCTGTTTGTGACAACTAGGCTCATGTTTTCTTGCAACGTTGCAAATTGTGCAAATTTTTGTCACTCGTTAAATAAAGTTTTATGTTTCTGAAATACATAGATGAACACGGTCAAAAAGCTAGGGGGGTGTTTACCCCGGGTAAATGACTTTTCAAAATCTAGGAGGGGGTCCTAGTAGAGGGGGTCGAACCCCCCAGCTTTTTAGGGGAGGTCGACCCGGGATGCGAAATTTTGAAATCTAGAGGGGGGTCAGGTGGGGTCCGGTGTCCAAAGCAAAACAGTTTTAAACCATAATAACTTTAATAATAGTTCTTTTTTATAGGATAATACTACAATTTATTGAATAAAAAGCGATATTTAGGTATAAAAAAGGGTGTAGGCGGCCGACGGGCAGAGATCGCTGATAAACCCGTTTCGAGTGCGGTAGAAACTGAGCGTAATTCTAAAGGCGTAAATGGGACTCTGGAGCTGTGAAAGACTGACTTTATAGTACCGGGTCTTTGGAGCAAGATCAAGGGAAATTGGAGCCGGTTTAAGGAAATTTGGAGCTGCGAAAATGTGAACTTGGAACCCAACAGAAAAAAATGATTGGAGCTTAGATTTGAGCTTATGATTAGGCTTAGATATAAGATTTACTGATTTTAAAATTTCGGCTCCAAGTTTCAGCTTTATGCTCCCTAGGCTTCGAAGATCCAAAATCATTTGTTTTAAATAAGTATTATAATATAATTCAATATTAAATTACCTCAAAACCTAACGCTTTTAGTATTTGCATTTAAAACAAGATTATGAAATTAACAAGTTCAGGTTCATTTTGCTTTAAGAGCCCCGTGCTAATTTGGAAAAATGATGATCTATTAACGCTTCACATCCAAGATTAAGTGAATTTTGTAGTGTTGTAAAAAGTATTGATTATGGACTATTTTAAGTAAAAGTAATTTGAAAAATTTTAATTTAAGTAAAGTAAGAGTAAAAATAATTTGTAATTTTTTAATATAAGTAAAGTAAAAGTAAAAGTAATGGTCAAAATTTTATTTAAGTAAAATAAAAGTAAAAGTAAGATCTATTTTTTAAAGTAAAAGTAAGAGTTAAAGTACAATAAAAGTAATTTTGGAACGGAGCGAAACACCGGTTTTTGGAGCTCCATAGCTCCGTTCTAAAGTTATTTTTGCTAATTTTATGTATAAATTATCATTTTAATAAGTTTTTTAGTCAAAATATGTGGTTTTAACGTGTTAGCGGCTGAAAAAATTATCTTCTGCCATTCACTTTACAAAAAGCCTATAGGGTATCTACCCTTTGAAATTACTTAAAATTTAATTAAATTAATTTAAGTATTTGCAGAGGAAAATTTGAGTAAGAGTAAAAGTAAAAGTATTTGAAATTTCAAAAGTCAAGTAAAAGTAAAAGTAAAAGTAATTGAAATTTTAAAAGTCGAGTAAAAGTAAAAGTAATCCAAAATCCGTTACTTTTATTACTTTAAGTAAAAGTAAAATTAAGTTTTTACAGAACGGCAGTTATATTCAAGCAACGGTAATAATTAATTTCTTTTTTAAATACACGTTTTTTAAAACTTAGTTTCTACTGCACAGCCAAATGCATTTCGAAATTTTCAAAACAACGGCAATTCTCATAGTGTAAACGGTTTTATAAATTCCCAGAAATTTATTCCAGGTCCCAGAACGAGCACAGTTTTAAAACAAACAAAACTGGCTGAAAATTTAGCGAACCAACAACTTCCGAGAAAAGTGCATGAAACTATATAAATTATTATTGTGAGGATTATATGGAAGCAAATAGTTCGCAGTTTAAAAGACTTGTATAAACTTTTGATTTTAACATGCAAGTGGCGTGACCAAGATCTTTGATTTTATTTATTTATTTCGCATAAAGCAGGATACACAAGCCCGATATTACTCAGCACTAATTGTGCAACCAAATACTACATATAACAATATTAAAAAAGCATATTATCACAATGCAGTGTGTCTCAGCGGGGACTCGATCCAGGGACCTTCAGTGTGCAAGACGTAAGATCTGCCACTGCGCCACTACGATAAACCTCGAAAAAAATTTCAGAAGTCAAACTAATTCATTAATAACTATTAAAAATAATATTTTCCAACAAAATTTATTGTACAAAAGCAAAACCGTGCCGAAATTTCCACATTCTTAAAATAATATATTATCAAAATAGATTTACAAATAATATTTTATGTTAGAACTTTAAGATTCTTTTATTTTAAAATTTATTTGATTAAAGTGGCCTTATTTGATATTGCAGTTTGTCCCCAATTCAATGTATTAAAAAACGACATGGCTTATCGTGATACCAGTCAATTATAAAATTTTGATTTTAGTAGCAATCTTCAAATCAAACAAGCAAACTTTTTTGCTGATAGTTAGTTTTTTAGCCTAACATAAAACAAACCCGTTTGTTTTAGGTGCAATTTGAAATTGTAAAACAAGACAGAAATATCAATATTTTGCGCTAAAGTTGATATTATGTTGTTTAAAAAATTATTCAAATTTTTTCCATTGCTTAAATTCGTTAATTAAAGACGTGTGACACTTTTCTGATCTATTTTGACGGTGTAAAAATAGGATGTATGACGCACAAATGAAAACACGGGCCATATTTGACGTTTCTGCGATATAAATGGATTAGAATGCACAAAAGTTGGAAATTAAGGTTAGAATAATAAGCAGCGTTTTAAATGTTCACAATGTTTAGTGGATCTATAACCATACTTGAAACGCAAAAAAATACACCACCTAACCGTGGTATTTTATTAGTTTCATGCGCTTTTTATTAGTTAAACTCGGAAAAACCTAATGGAAAGGAAAATCTTGGCAGTTCGCCTTGGGTCACGTTGAAGCCTCTGCCGACTTTACCCGCGGAGCAAAAAGTCTGGAAATCCGTCTCAATCCCGCAGCCGACGCCATCGACCACACCGGACCCAGCAGTTAAAGTAAGGCCTTCATACTGGAGTAACGAGTGACAAATGACTAGTGAGACTAGTGACAACGCGTTTACACCGCAGCAGCAAGAGACAAACTAACGGTATAAACGCGCGCGGAACGTGATGTCATTTTTTTCACTCCGGTGTGAGCCAACCCTAACAGTCTGAGCTGAAATGGGATTGATTGTGGAGTATTTGGGATAAAATTTAACCCTGCGGGCTGAGCAAACAATCCGAAATATTTTTTGAGAAAGAAAACCTGTCTGTGCGAAAAATTTGCATATAACCTTTTTAAAGTAAAGAGTCTTATATACATATAAGACGTTAATTTATAAGCAACCTCAAAAGCGGGTAAAATTAGCATTATGTGGTAACTTATTTTGATCCGTGAAAATCAAAGTTGTAGAAGCTAAGGGGGAAGCAAAGCATTGCAATCTGAGATCGCGTGAAATTAGTAGAGATCGATTTTTTGTAATAGCTAAGACTAGCTAAGACTTATTTTATAGACCTACTTATGTAGCATAACAAAATTTTCGTCGTGCGTTCTGGCGCGAAATCAATACTTATAATGGATTTAGGGTCAATGGAGTCTTGGGAACTTGGAGCTGGAACTTGGAGCCAAAAATAGGGAACTTGGAGCCGTAAGTCGGGAACTTGGAACCATAAGTTGGAAACTTGGAGCCGAAAATAAAAATCGCTAAAACGTTTACCCAAGCCTAAGCGAAGCCTAAATCTAACCCCAAACCAAGTTTTCTTTTTAAAGGCTCCAAGTTCCCATTGCTCGTGGCTCCAAGTTCCCAAAAATTTTTCATGGCTCCAAGTTCCTTGCTTTTGGCTCTAAAGGCCCCATACCCTTTTAATTATATAACATATATATATATATATATATATATATATATATATATATATATATATATATATATATATATATCATATATTATATATTTAATTTTATCAAACATTTTGAGAAAATGAAAATTCAACAGCAGTATTTTAAATTTCTGAGTTAATTTTGTTACTTTTGACCAATGTTTTAAGCTTTGTCTAGCAACCAAGGCTTTTCATATGTAAATTTGTTTAGTTAAATAAAATATGAATTAATTTAAAATATAAAACCACTTAACATTTTTAAATATAGACGTGTTAACATTTTTTGGTATTTTAAGTTTCAAAAATATTACAATAAAAATGCATTTTTTTAATCTGAGAGGCAATTTTTTCGTGGCAGGATTGCCGACCTAAATTTTGCTATGCTAGGCAGGTCCATAGCGTTACATTTCTGTTAAGTCTTTTAACACTGAACAACGATATTTTATAAATAGAAGATTCATGATAAATGTTAGAACGCAATTAATCACTGTAGCACATGGCTGTCAATTAAGAAAGTCTAGGATATTCTGGATATGAATAAATCTAAGTGTATGTATTGTTTGTATTGTTTTAAGTTACGGTTATCTATTTGTGCTCGAAAACGCATTGGGTATTCTTATTTTATTTTATAATCAATGATTAAAATAAATTGAAACACAGGCTTAATAAACAAAAGACACACTAAAACTTCTAATAAACATGGAATATGACACATTTTAGATTGACCATCGCTGCAAATACTACATACCGCAATACAAATACCTTGCTTGAACATCTGAATAAAAAAACACTATTTTGCTTGTATTTTAGAAAGAATCATTTTTTAAAATTTTTTAACTTTAATTAATAATTTACGAAAAAGCAATGTTTTGAAAGCACCATTGTATTGTTTGTTGAAATACAAGCGAAATTATAATTTGAGTTTTTATACCTTACAATAATGCATGAGTTTATAAACAAATTTTAAACTGTTTTTACACAGCGATTTTTATTTTTTACAAATTCTGGTGTTTTTTTTAATATAATTCTCAGGTTCGTTTATGAAAAGCACGTACTCAAATATTAGCATTTCCCTCCAATTTGCACGTTTTTGTTGTTGGACGGAGCGGGGAGCTTAAAGCTCCGGAAAAATCTTTAATAATATTATCGGACGTGTAACAACTCCCGTTGCGATAATGTTTCAATAATACAACGTCTTATAAATATTCGCATTTCTAGGCGCTGCTAGACGGCCTGGCCGAAGAGATGAGCGGTCTGCTGGGCGGTTTCGCCGGCGGCGCCAATCGACCCCTGGCCCCCGACGGCGGAGGACGAAAGGCGACCGGGATCCGAGATCCCGCGGCCCTTTTGTCCGCCCTGACCGCCGGTCTCTCCGGGAACGCCGCCCTAACCGGCAGTCCGAGACTGAAGACTCTGGCGGAAGAGTTGCGGCAACGGCAGGGCGGGAACGGACGCCGGGACCGGTCAGACTCGGCGGCGCTCAGCAGGGAGCGAAGATTCGGAAACGGCGGGTGGTTACCCCAATCCGGCGGTGTGGAGGGATTTTTGGGTTTTTTGGGGCGCCGTTAAAATATTGGAATTGTTGGAACCGAGGGTTGGAAAGCGCTAAAACATACAATTAAGCCTAAAGCTAAGCCCAAACCATTATTTTTGGCTTAGCGCTGTTAATTACTATTTTCACGGTTCCATGTTCTACGAATTTTACAACAGCTCCAAAACCCGTAGCCCATTAAAATGCCATAAACGCGAAGTTAATGTGAACTTTTTGTATATTTATTGTGGTCTCAAAAGCGGAATGACTTACATATAAAAATTAAAGTTTAAAAATTTAAAAATTAAAAAAATTGAAGGCAGATTTTCGCCAATTTAGAACAATCCGTTATATTTGCGCTAAAATTCCAAGAGCAACTTACAGTAAACGTTATATTTTTTATGAAGCAAAATTATAAAATCAAGCTCAATTTTAAAATACTAACACCGCTGTTTAAAGTCGAAATAATTGTTTTCGATTTAGATTAGTTTTTTGTGAAAACCTTACCCCGTGTCCCAATAGTACAAACATTTCTTGCAAAATTTCTTTAGTGGATCTTAGCTGTTAAAAATCTACCAAAAATGTTGTTTTCTTGATGATTTTGTGCTTAAAACATCGCTCAAAGCACAAGGATTTAAGTCGCAGCAACACGGCAACTTTTTACTTCAGTTTGATACCTCGATTAGTGTAATTAGAGCGGGATTTGTTGACGAAATGCGTCTGTCGTAAAAAAATTCTGGGAGTTTTTGCTCACAGACAGTAAAGTCAAGAAATTGATATCATGGCGAATTTAAGCACAATTCTTTTTTAAATTGAGCTTAAAAATTATCATGCGAGCAGAAAACAGGTCACTGTGCATTGTTTCCACTCCATCTTGTCTAAAAATGTTCAAATAGAGAATTTTTAGGAATTTTTAAAAACTCATAACCTTTCATTAGGAAATAAAAACTTACCAAAGAATTCATATTAAAAGCGAAAAAATTCAAACATATCCGCTTTTATCACTACAATAAAAAAATAAAAACAGTTAACAAACTCTATCATTCTAATATGCTCTAAAAATAGACCTCCAGCTATTTAAATTATACTGAATTAGTTATCAATTATCCTAATTTTTTAGTAAAAAACTGTAAAAGGTCAGATGAAAAAAATTAATTTCCTAAAATTAAAATCAAAACAAACATTATTAGGTAAAAAGTTTTGATAAAAAATAAAAATATATTAAACGGCGCTTGAACTTGTGTAAAACGTAAATAAATTTCAATTTGTAAATAAATTTCGGACTATTATATTTCCTGAACCACTGATGATACTTTGGGGGCATGGGTAAGCTTTTCACAAAAAATCATCGAAATCGATGACAAAAAATTTGATTCTGTACTGTACCCTTAATGGTTTTGTTGAAAAAAAATTTAAGATTTTTTTATTAAATACAGATAAACGTCTTGATTCATACTGG
>JASAMX010031942.1:0-42854 GCA_030248175.1 Microlaimidae sp. YZB2_3 | reverse complement strand
TAAGCAAACCAAAAAAACGTAAAATAAATTGTCTATTGTATTTTTCAGTAGCATTCATTCTCTGTTCCAAACTTGTGATACGTTCACTATCATTTTGAGGCGTTTTGATACCAGTGTCAATTTGTAGTCTGAGAGCTTTGGCATTCTGCAAAAAGAAAAAAAGGGAAAGATTGTAAAGTTAATAAAATAGAAAAATATAAAAAAATTAAGATATGTTTAATTAAACTAACTAGAATGCCAAAGCACCTCAAACCCAACTTAAACAATAATAAGAAGAAAACTTGCAATAAAATAGACTAATTATTTATTTAAGTAAAATGCGGTACGCCTAAGCAAATAGCAGAAAAAATTTTTTCCGGGACAAAAAACACCATTAACTGGATGAACCAGAATCGGGAAAAAAGGCACCATAACATGGTTACAACCACATTACGGGTAAGAATGCAGGACTGGCGAGACTGACCAGTATGGCCGATAAATAAATTACAATAAAGGTATGAAATGAAAGCTATTAACTTTAAAGTAATTAGTAAACAATCGTAAAGAAGGAATGAGCGTTTTAAATGTATTACGAATTAAAGAAACACTTACTAAACTTAGAAATAAAGCTGACAATAAATTACTAATAAAATTTACTAAGCATTAAATCCAAAATAATAAACACTCTATGCTATTTAAGGGCAAATACCTTAAACATTAAAAATGTTCAGAAAACTGTTACGGTAGTAAATACTATACCTAACTAAGATAGAAAAATTAGAGAAAATGTTAAATAATAAACTAACAGATAAGTAAAACTAAAACGAAATTAACTACTATTGAAAATTAACCTATAAATAATAGAGCTGTAATATAAGCTAACATATAAAAATAAACTAAAAGTTAATCAAAAGTGAAAGTTTCTTATTATAGAAAGCTGTAGTTCACCAACAGCGGACTTTAGCCACGCGTACATTGGAGAACGACAGAAGCATAATAAGAAACTAGAAAGGTTACTAAACAAAAAACAAAAAATAGAACAAAAAATTTTTTAAGTAAATAATTAAAAAAAGAAAAAACTCAAATTTTATTTAAAAAACGAAAACGATGCAAATATATAACAACTAGACCCTAAAAAGCATGCCCTATATTAAAATATAAATTTTAGTACTGAAAAAATGTTTGGTAAATTATATAGTTTTAGCAAAAAAGTGTTTCGCTACCAAACATAGACACTTTTTATATTGAAAAAAAATTTTAATAAAGAAAGTGTCCCTTCTACTGAAGGTAAATAAACACAAATAGGACGTATAACAGAACAAAATTAAAATAAAAGAACTTAAAATAGAAATGACCTATCTTAAAAATCGAGCTCATCAGTATGTCAGTAAAATAGATCATTTAAATAAAACCTCGAAAAGAGGCAAAAACAATTATGAAAACCATACCAAAGTCTCGAATATACAAAATAAAGTTAAAAGTTAAAAAAATCAATGAAGAATATTACGGTTTTAACAGAAAAACGCGCGTGGGCATTGCATAAAAAATTTAAAAAAATAGTTTGGTTTTATTGCAAAACCTAATATTTAAAAAGAAACAAATGAATTTTTATGAAAAATATATTTTAAGTAGTTTTTTTACGAATTTTAAACACACGTATGTGCAAAGTATGAAAAAGGGCTTGAATTTAACACAAATTTGCAATTTTTATGCATTTATAAAAGATTTGCAAATTTTTGCAAATCAGTTTCTAATATAATTCAATGCACGGACTTGGGTTAAAATTGGATGTATGACGGGTTATTAAACAATCTAAAAACAAAATCATTTATGTTTAATTAAAAAGAAAATAAATTTTAAGTTTGTTTCTGCGAATACAAATAATCAAATTGAGCAGGAGACATCAGAAATACTCATCAAAATATACATGATCTTGCAGTCTCATTTCTTCAACTAAAGCGTGGAATCTTCCTGCTGTTTGCGCCGTTGAAAAATAGGACGTACCCACCATCTTCTGCGAGTTTTTTAATGTTTTTTTCGAAGTACAAGCAATAAAAGAATATCAATATCTTCAATATACTCAGAATCATAAAGTAAAAAAGTATGTACTAACTGCCAAATTTTCTTGGCTGCATTCGCGAACGAAATGCTGGCATTGCGTCTCCAGCGGTGGCAATGCCACTCCAGTGTAATAAGAAACTAGAAAGGTTACTAAACAAAAAACAAAAATAGAACAAAAAATTTTTTAAGTAAATAATTAAAAAAAGAAAAAACTCAAATTTTATTTGAAAAACGAAAACGATGCAAATATATAACAACTAGACCCTAAAAAGCATGCCCTATATTAAAATATAAATTTTAGTACTGAAAAAATGTTTGGTAAATTATATAGTTTTAGCAAAAAAGCATAAAAAGTGTTTCGCTACCAAACATAGACACTTTTTATATTGAAAAAAATTTTTAATAAAGAAAGTGTCCCTTCTACTGAAGGTAAATAAACACAAATAGGACGTATAACAGAACAAAATTAAAATAAAAGAACTTAAAATAGAAATGACCTATCTTAAAAATCGAGCTCATCAGTATGTCAGTAAAATAGATCATTTAAATAAAACCTCGAAAAGAGGCAAAAACAATTATGAAAACCATACCAAAGTCTCGAATATACAAAATAAAGTTAAAAGTTTAAAAAAATAGTTTGGTTTTATTGCAAAACCTAATATTTAAAAAGAAACAAATGAATTTTTATGAAAAATATATTTTAAGTAGTTTTTTTACGAATTTTAAACACACGTATGTGCAAAGTATGAAAAAGGGCTTGAATTTAACACAAATTTGCAATTTTTATGCATTTATAAAAGATTTGCAAATTTTTGCAAATCAGTTTCTAATATAATTCAATGCACGGACTTGGGTTAAAATTGGATGTATGACGGGTTATTAAACAATCTAAAAACAAAATCATTTATGTTTAATTAAAAAGAAAATAAATTTTAAGTTTGTTTCTGCGAATACAAATAATCAAATTGAGCAGGAGACATCAGAAATACTCATCAAAATATACATGATCTTGCAGTCTCATTTCTTGAACTAAAACGTGGAATCTTCCTGCTGTTTGCGCCGTTGAAAAATAGGCCGTACCCACTTCTTCGAGTTTTTTAATGTTTTTTTCGAAGTACAAGCAATAAAAGAATATCAATATCTTCAATATACTCAGAATCATAAAGTAAAAAAGTATGTACTAACTGCCAAATTTTCTTGGCTGCATTCGCGAACGAAATGCTGGCATTGCGTCTCCAGCGGTGGCAATGCCACTCCAGTGTAAACCTAGCGGTGGCATTGCCATCCCAGTGTGAATCTAGCGGTGGCAATGCCACCGGTGGCATTACCATTGATGGCGGTGGCATTCCCATCGGTGGCATTGCCACCTCAGTGTGAACCGGGCATAAATGTGTCATTCATTTGGTTTTAAGAACCAAAACTTAATTGAAAAAATATTTCGAAATTTATTGTTGTACTGGTATCTTAATAAAAAATCTTGATGTTAGTTAGAATTTAATTTTGAGGCACGCGCTTAAAATTTTTTTTATTTTGTGTCGTGCATTTTCTAATTTTTTTCAATCTAAACCATAGGACCTTATTAAATATTTCAATATACTTATTTTTAAAGTTCTTAGTTTTTTCAAATGTCAGTTATTCAATGTCAAAAACAATTGAAAATTCTTAATAAATATCTTAATATATATTGCTTCAAAAATATAATAATAATAATTTTGATTTAACAGTAATGTGAGATATTGAATGAAATAAGTAATAGGGTTTTTGGAGTTAAATTTTTTTTTTTATTTTTAAATAAAACTTGTGTTATCGGTCTCAGTGGTCACTAAAAAAGTTACTGTTACGAAAAATTACGAAAAACCAGCACACTGTTATAGGCAAATCAAACCTAGCTGACATCGATGAACTGCGGTATTGAATCGAATTTAGGCGATGAAGCTCAAGAAACATGGAGCCAAAAATAAGGAACTTGGAGCCGTAAGTTGAGAACTTAGAGCCGGAAATTGGGAACTTGAAGCCGTAAATGGAGCCGTAGGTTGGGAACTTGGAGCCGTAAGTTAGGAACTTAGAGCCGTTAGTTGGGAACTTGAAGCCGTAATTTAGGAACTGAGTTTTGAACTTGGAGCCGTAAGTTAGGAACTTGGAGCCGTAAGTGGGGAACTTGGAGCCGTAAGTTGGGAACTTGGAGACATAAGTTAGAAAATTGGAGCCGTAAGTTAGGAACTTAGAGCCGTAAGTGGGGAACTTGGGGCCGTAAGTAATGAACTTGGAACCGTAAGTAGGAACTTGGAGCCGTAAGTAAAAAACTTGGAGCCCTATCGGAGAACTTGGAGCCGTAAGTAAGGAACTTGGAGCCGTGAGGAGACGGGAGTGAAGTTAGGGATGTGAGTTCATCGGAGCCGTAAATGGGGATCTTGGAGCCGTAAGTTGGGAACTTGGAGACATAAGTTGGGAACTTGGAGCCGTAAGTTAGGAACTTGGAGCCGTAAGTGGGCAACTTGGAACCGTAAGTAAGGAACTTGGAGCCGTAAGTTAGGAACTTGAAGCCGCAAGTAAGGAACTTGGAGTCGTACGTTGAGAACTTAAAGCCGTAAGTTAGGAACTTGGAGTCGTAAGTTGGGAACTTGGAGCCGTAAGTTAGGAACTTGGAGCCGTAAGTTGGGAATTTGGAGCCGTAAGTTGGGAACTTGGAGCCATAAGTGTTAGGAACTTAGAGCCGTAAGTTGGAGATGAGACCGAAGCTAGAAAATTGGAGCCGTAAGTTAGAAACTTGAAGCCGTAAGTTAGAAACTTGGAGCCGTAAGTTAGAAACTTGGAGCCGTAAGTTAGAAACTTGGAGCCGTAAGTTAGAAACTTGGAGCCGTAAGTTAGAAACTTGGAGCCGTAAGTTAGAAACTTGGAGCCGTAAGTTAGAAACTTGGAGCCGTAAGTTAGAAACTTGAAGCCGTAAGTTAGAAACTTGGAGCCGTAAGTTAGAAACTTGGAGCCGTAAGTTAGAAACTTGGAGCCGTAAGTTAGAAACTTGGAGCCGTAAGTTAGAAACTTGGAGCCGTAAGTTAGAAACTTGGAGCCGTAAGTTAGAAACTTGGAGCCGTAAGTTAGAAACTTGGAGCCGTAAGTTAGAAACTTGGAGCCGTAAGTTAGAAACTTGGAGCCGTAAGTTAGAAACTTGGAGCCGTAAGTTAGAAACTTGGAGCCGTAAGTTGGGACCATGGAGCCCTAATTTGGGAATTGGAGCCGTAAGTGCTTTGGCGGGGAGGAACTTGGAGCCGTTAGTGGGAACTTGGAGCCATAAGTTGGGAACTTGAGCCGTAAGTTAGGAACTTGGAGCCATAAATGCAGAGCTTGGAGCCGTAAGTAGTGAACTTGGAGCCGTATTAGGAACTTGAAGCCATAAGTTGGGAACTTGGAGCCGTAAGTTGGAAACTTGGAGCTGTAAGTTAGAAACTTGGAGCCGTAAGTTGGGAACTTGGAGCTGTAAGTTAGAAACTTGGAGCCGTAAGTTATAAACTTGAAGCCGTAAGTTAGAAACTTGGAGCCGTAAGTGGGGAACTTGTAGCTGTAAGTTGGAAACTTGGAGCCGTAAGTTGGAGGTGACCATGACTAATTTGGGAACTTGGAGCCGTAATTCGGGAACTTGGAGCCGTAAATTAAGAACTTGGAGCCGTAAGTTGGGAACTTGGAGCCGTAAATTAAGAGCTTGGAGCCGTAAGTTGGGAACTTGGAGCCGTAAATTAAGAACTTGGAGCCGTAAGTTGGGAACTTGGAGCCGTAAGTTGGGAACTTGGAGCCGTAAGTAAGGAACTTGGAGCCGTAAGTTGGGAACTTGGAGCCGTAAGTTGGGAGCTTGGAGCCGTAAGTTAGGAACTGGGAGCCATAAGTTGGGAAGTTGTTGCCGTAAGTGGGGAACTTGGAGCCGTAAGTTGGGAACTTGGAGCCATAAGTTAGGAACTTGGAGCCATAAGTTTGGACCTTGGAGCCATAAGTTGGGAACTCGAAGCCGTAAGTAAGGAACTTGGAGCCATAAGTTAAAAACTTGGAGCCATAAGTTGGGAACTTTGAGCCATAAGTTGGGAACTTTGAGTTGTAAGTTAGGAACTTGGAGCCGTAAATGGGGAGCTTGGAGCCGTAAGTTGGGAACTTGAAGCTGTAAGTTGGGAACTTGGAGCCGTAAGTAAGGAACTCTTGGAGCTGTAAGTTGGGAACTTGGAGCCGTAAGTTGGGAACTTGGAGCCGTAAGTTTGGACCTTGGAGCTGTAAATTGGGAACTCGAAGCCGTAAGTAAGGAACTTGGAGCCATAAGTGGGAACTTGGAGCCATAAGTTGGGAACTTTGAGCCATAAGTTGGGAACTTTGAGTTGTAAGTTAGGAACTTGGAGCCGTAAATGGGGAGCTTGGAGCCGTAAGTTGGGAACTTGAAGCTGTAAGTTGGGAACTTGGAGCCGTAAGTTGGGAACTTGGAGCCGTAAGTTGGGAAATTGGAGCCGTAAGTTAGGAACTTGGAGCCGTAAGTTAGGAAGTTGGGAACTTATTCCGTAAGTGGGGAACTTGGAGCCATAAATTGGGAGCTTGGAGCCTTTATTTGAGAACTTGGAGCCGTAAGTTAGGAACTTGGAGCCGTAAGTTAGAAACTTGGAGCCATAAGTTGGGAACTTGGAGCCTTAAGTGGAGAACATGGAGCCGTTAATAGAGAACTTGGAGCCGTATTAGGAACTTGAAGCCGCAAGTTGGGAGCTTGGAGCCATAAGTTGGAAACTTGGAGCTGTAAATTAGGAACTTGGAGCCGTAAGTTGGGAACTTGTAGTCGTAAGTTAAGAACTTGAAGCCGTAAGTTAGGAACTTGGAGCCGTAAGTGGGGAACTTGGAGCCGTAAGTTGGGAACTAGGAGCCGTAAGTTAGGAACTTGGAGCCGTAAGTTGGGACCATGGAGCCGTAATTTGGGAACTTGGAGCCGTAAGTAAGGAACTTGGAGCCGTAAGTAAGGAACTTGGAGCCGTAAGTGGGAACTTGGAGCCGTAAGTGGGGAACTTGGAGCCGTAAGTTGAGAACTAGGAGCCGTAAGTTAGGAACTTGGAGCCGTAAGTTGGGACCATGGAGCCGTAATTTGGGAACTTGGAGCCGTAAGTAAGGAACTTGGAGCCGTAAGTAAGGAACTTGGAGCCGTAAGTGGAAACTTGGAGCCATAAGTTTGGAACTTGGAGCCGTAAGTTAGGAACTTGGAGCCGTAAATGGAGAGCTTGGAGCCGTAAGTTGGGAACTTGGAGCCGTAAGTTGGGAACTTGGAGCCGTAAGTAAGGAACTTAGAGCCATAAGTTGGGAACTTGGAGCCGTAATATAGGAACTTGGAGCCGTAAATGGGGAGTTTGGAGCCGTAAGTTGGGAACTCAAAGCTGTAAGTTAGGAACTTGGAGCCGTAAGTTTGGACCTTGGAGCCGTAAGTTGGGAACTTAAAGCCGTAAGTAAGGAACTTGGAGCCGTAAGTAAGGAACTTGGAGCCGTAAGTGGGAACTTGGAGCCATAAGTTGGGAACTTGGAGCCATAAGTTAGGAACTTGGAGCTGTAAATGGAGAGCATGGAGCCGTAAGTTGATAACTTGGAGCCGTAAGTTGGGAACTTGGAGCCGTAAGTAAGGAACTTGGAGCCATAAGTTGGGAACTTGGAGCTGTAAATTAGGAACTTGGAGCCGTAAATGGGGAGCTTGAAGCTGTAAGTTGGGAACTCGAAGCTGTAAGTTAGGAACTTGGAGCCGTAAGTTTGGACCTTGGAGCCGTAAGTTGGGAACTTGAAGCCGTAAGTAAGGAACTTGGAGCCGTAAGTGGGAACTTGGAGCCATAAGTGGGGAACTTTGAGCCGTAAGTTAGGAACTTGGAGCCGTAAATGGGGAGCTTGGAGCCGTAAGTTGGGAACTTGAAACTGTAAGTTGGGAACTTGGAGCCGTAAGTAAGGAACTTGGAGCCGTAAGTTGGGAACTTGGAGCCGTAAGTTGGGAACTTGGAGCCGTAAGTTTGGACCTTGGAGCCGTAAGTTGGGAACTTGAAGTGAATTAGACAATCAGACCAAACCGCTTGAAAAAAAGTACCATTTAAATAATATTTTAAAAGTACCATTTAAATGGTATTTCTTCGCGAAAAGTTCTATTTAAAACCTATCTTTTTTCAAGCGGCTTGTTATTAGTATCTAATTTTTTTGCTACATATTTTGTTATAAGTCATGATCTTTAAAAAAAGAAATTTAAAACTCTTCAATCAGAAATTTTTACACAATTTGTACTTTGACGGTTCCTATAATTTAATGGCATTAACACCACTGCATCCTGTAAAAAGCAAGATATTTAACTTGCTAGAAGTTTTGTATTAATTTTGTTTTAATTATTCTGCTTACCTATTATTTTCAAATTTACTTGTACATAAATAAATACTGAAAAGCTTTATTATGGTAAATCAATTTTAAAAACACTATCATCCACAATTATTTTGTATGAAAATTGCTTTGAAATAATTGTCCGATTTTTTTAAAATTAAGTTATCGGCTTTCGTTGGTAAATTGGAACATAGCCCTAAAAGAAGTTGGTTTCTATTTTCTATACAAAGCCGGAACATTTCTCTAATCACCACCAAAAGTAGAAAAACAAAGAGACCGTCAAATCGTTTGGTAACTTAATTTTCCTGTCCTGTTAGCCAAAATCCAAGTAATCTCAATCTTTTTCTCTGCCTTGCCTAATGTTCTGTTTTGAATAAATATTTTAATATATATTGCTTTAAAAATATAATAATAATGATATTTTAGATTTAACAACAATGTGAGATATAGAGTAAAATGAGTCATAAAATTTTTTGGAGTGAAATTTTTTTTTATTTATGAATAAAACTTGTGCTATCGATCTTAGTTGCCACCAAAAAAATTGGTGTAAAACGAAAGACGAGGCACATTGTTATAGGCAAATCAAACCTAGCTGACCTCGATGAACTGCAGTATTGAATCGGATTTAGGGTCCATGAAGCTGAAGGAACTTGGAGCCAAAAATAGGAAACTTGAAGCCATAAGTGGGGAAGTTGGAGCCGTAAGTTGGAAATTCAGAACCAAAAGTAAAAATCGCTAAAACGTTCAACTAAGCCTAAGCGAAGCCTAAATCTAGAAGCCCAAACCATTTTTTTTCTTAAATGTCCCAAATTCCCATTATTCACGGCTCCAAGTTCCCAAAAATTTCCGATAACTCCAAGTTCCGTGCTTGTGCTTCTAAAGACCCCGTACCTTGAATCGACTATTTAACCACAAAACAGGTTAAAATTCTGAACAAAAGTGGTTTTATATTAAATACTAAATACTCTCTTAATAAAAAATTTATTTATTAAATTACTAAATTTGCAACAAAATGTCATTATTCTTAAGGGGGGTTTTTGGGTGGGGGTCTCCTTTTCCTTTTTTTTTTTTGGGGGCCCGTGCTGGTCTGCGCTCTCGCGCCCTCTTCCCCCCCCCTAAGCTAAAACTCGCTAAATTTTGTATAATTTGTAAAAAGGTGGAATTTAAAAAAATTTCGCGTTTAAATTGGCTTTATAAAAACTTGACAACCGCACAATTTTAATTGGTCTTCTCATGTCTCCATACAAGTTTACGAGGTGAGCTAGCCAGTTAGATTATATCTGGCTAACCTCAAAAGTTTATAGGGAAATGAGCGGACAATTCAAATTGTGCGGTTATGAAGTTTAAAAAAACAATTTACAAACTTAATTATGTAGTCAACTTTGTCCCTTAAAAATTTTCTTTTTGTTTAAAATTAAATAATTTGATAACTAAAAATAAGGTAAGGTTAAAATAAGCTGTTTTATCTTTAATATTAAATCGTTTTTGCTCCAAAGTTTAAATTGTTTTATTGTAAAAATAGTCGATTTAACACTGCAAATCATTAAAGTCAGCTAGGTTGTTTGCTTTGCCTATAACTCCATTTTTTATTAAACGTAGAATTGGGCGGAAAATCCAGCGGGGTACGGGGTCTTTAGAGCCTTAGGCAGCCATCGAAAATTTGTGGGAACTTGGAGCCACGAGCAATGGGAACTTAGACCCTTTAAGAAAAAATTGGTTTGGGGTTAGATTTAGGCTTCACTTAAGCTTAGGTACGCGTTTTAGCGATTTTTATTTTCGGCTCCAAGTTCCCATCTTTAGGCCGCAAGTTCCTCATTTACGGCTCCAAGTTTTCTATTTTTGGTTCCAATTTCCAGCTCCAAGTTCCCAAGGGTCCATCGACCCTAGATCATCCAGCGGAAAATATACATTTTTTAATTTATTCATTTTATTTGTTTGTATTTTTTGTCAAAACATGATGTGGTTATAAAAAACGAATACGTTTATGTTTTCGATAAAAATGCAATACGTTTTACACCTATAGTATAAGTATACACACATTATTACGTTTTGTTTTTATAAAACATTTTTTATGTTTGTCGACTACTGTTTTCATGCTTCCGTTGTTCACAAAAATAAACTTCGCAAATTTTTCATCAAACAATAGGGTAACTGACTTAAGTTCGGTCAACCATAATTTCGACCACTGGCTCTTATTTTTGCTATGCGCATATTTATGAAATGAACTGCGTATGGCTAGATAGATTGTTATGACGTTTATCTAGTCATACGCAGTTGATTTTATTGTTCATCGCCAAAATAAAAGCCTGTGACCGAAATTAAAGCTTGTGGAATTAAGTCAGTTAGTAAAAAATTGCTGAAGTGGAAATTATTAAGAAAAAATTGCTTTGTTGTTTTAAAAGTTCACTCGAACTGTTGTTTGATCAGTAAGAAGTATTTTAGCAAAAAAGATTTGAAAGGGACGCCAATTTCATCAAAAATTATGAAATTAAACCAAAAAGTTTTGTACCGCACCTTGTCCGTGTTTTTACAAAAAATGAAAATAGTCCGTGTTTTTGCAAAAAAAAAAATATAATATTCGTATTTCGTTAAAAACAGTCAGCATCTCTCATAAAAAAAACTGTGTTTAAATACAAAAACACCTCTTTCCAATTTAGGTAAATTTACAAACTTCACAATTTACGATTTTAAGAAATGCATTTATATATGCATGCTAAACAAACTTTTTATACGTAAGTAACGTTCCAGGTATTTACTGCACAAACAAGCAGCTTACTTTTTAACCCCATTTGAAACTCGTTTTTTTAACCAGTGTCACAACAGTAAAACGGAAAAATGCCAGTGGTGGAAGAGTTCCAAGGAGGGTTACGGCGTTACGCGGTGTTCTCTTTCGTGGAGGACCGTACTTTTTCCCTCTATCACCGCAAAGAGCACTCGGTGGTGGACAACTTTCACAAATGTCCGCTGACCAGCTGCACGGAAGTTGCGTCCAGAATAAGTCGCACTGAAGTTTTTCACATGAAAAGACTGACAAGTCTGGAAAAAGGAGGTATCTGTTTGATAAAATTTTTGTAAAATTTTCCCGGTTAATTTTTTTATATGGCCTTTAATGGTCTTGATATTTTAATTTAGTTGTAAAAATAATACCATGTTTTCTAAAATTTGTTTATCTGCTTCCTACTTCAACAACTTCTGTTGTTTTGTTGTTTCAAAAATAAAACGCCTTATTAATGCGAGCTATAAAATAAAATTAACCGGTGATGGTGTGACGTAGGTTGTCTGTCTATGAGGTACTGAGGCTAAATGTTTAAATTTATTGGGGCGGACCCTAATTAAGACGCACTCTAACTGATTTTGTACTCTAATTAGGGCCATATGGCCCTAATTACCACATGCCCTAATTAGGGCCCTCATAAAAAAATTGATTTCCAAAAAAACTTTTACGTTATATTTTTATCCTGACTATTTTAAAAGGAAAAAAAAATCTTTATATAAAAATATTATAGAGATGGTTATTGGTCATCTAAAAACTAAATAGATTGAAATTTGATGTCAATAATGAAAATATTTAAAATATGCTAACAACAACTTTTGTGTTATAATAATTTTTTTAAAGCTTTATCAAGATAGTAGTAGTCGAAAACATCAAAAAATTTCTATTTCAAACGAAGAATTGTTTTTTTATTTAGCAGGAATAAAAATTTTATTAATTACAACAGCAATTTACATTTTTGTTCATTAATTCTAAAAATTAAAAAATCATGGGTGGCGCGGGAGCGCCACGGTGCGATTTAGCCTCGCGGCGCCACGCCAACCATTATTAGAGAACGTAAGTAAATTTTGAAATTCAGAACATTCTTTTTCTTCTTCTTCTTCTTATTAATATTATTATTATTATTATTATTATTATTATTATTATTATTATTATTATTATTATTATTATTATTATTATTATTATTATTATTATTATTATTATTATTATTATTATTATTATTATTATTATTATTATTATTATTATTATTATTATTATTATTATTATTATTATTATTATTATTATTATTATTATTATTATTATTATTATTATTATTATTATTATTATTATTATTATTATTATTATTATTATTATTATTATTATTATTATTATTATTATTATTATTATTATTATTATTATTATTATTATTATTATTATTATTATTATTATTATTATTATTATTATTATTATTATTATTATTATTATTATTATTATTATTATTTTTATTATTATTATTATTATTATTATTATTATTATTATTATTATTATTATTATTATTATTATTATTATTATTATTATTATTATTATTATTATTATTATTATTATTATTATTATTATTATTATTATTCCAACGCTCAATCCTTAAAATCGATATTCCTCCTTCGTTACTGATTGATCAAAAATAACCATAAGCTTATTGGAAAGAAGAAAAAATTACGCAACTTTCTTAGGAAGCACTTTTTTCATTTAGGTCCTTGTTATCGATTTATTAATCAAAATAAAAATAGGCAAATAAAAATACACAACCGCACAATAACAGCCTTTTGGCAACAATAGAGATTGTACAGAGCAGACAACGGACAGCCTTTTGTAGAAATTGCACATAAGAGTAGAAGACTGTGCTCGGTTTCTAATTGGTGGCAGAAACTGCACCAGTCCCCAGCGCCATCTATTTTAACCGCGCGGGAAATTTCGAAAAAAAACAAAGTACTTTTTTTAATTCTTGCATTACTGATGAAAAAATTAATTTATAGTTTTATTTAAAAAAACACAAATAATTGCAATCATTGGTGGCGCGAAAATGCCACGCGGTGTTTTAGCCCCATAGCACCGCGACAACGATAATTAGCGAACATTGCGAAAATTTTATAATTCATTTATCTTCTTTTACTTATTATACTCTAATGATCATATCTTAAAATCGATATTCCTTCATCGTTCACGCGGCAATTTAGCCCCTCGCGGCACCGCGCCAACTATAATCAGAGGACGTGGATAAAATTTGTAATTCATGTTCACCTTCTTCTTCTGATTTTTTATTTAAAAAAAACAATTGCAATCATTAAAGGCACAAGAGCGCTCACTGCAATTTAGCCTCACTGCGCCGCGCCAACTATATAAATAGGGCGCCAGGTAATTTTTGTAATTCATTATTTTATCTTCTTAATTAATTCGTCTCCTTCTTCTTCTTATTTTTATTGCAAAAAATATAATTCCAATCATCGATGGCGCGGTGGAGCCACACTGCAATTTAGCTCACGACACCGCGCCAACTATAATTAAAGAACGTAGATAAATTTTGTAATTCATGTTCATCTTCTTCTTCTTATCATTATTATTTTTATTTCAAAAAATATAATTGCAATCATTGGTGGTGCCGGAGTGCCACACGGCAATTTAGGCTTACTTCACCGCGCGAACTATAATTAAAGAACGTGGGCAAATTTTGTTATTAATCTTCATCTTCTTTTTATTAATATTTTTTGTGTCAAAAATATAATTGTATTGTCGGTGGCACTGGGGCGCCACTACATCACGCTAACTATAATTAAACAATGTGGGTAAACTTTGTGATTCAAATTCATCTTGTTTTTCTTATAATTTTTTATTATTTTTTATTTTTATTATAAATGAATTATCGATGGCGCGGGGGCGCCACACTGCAATTTAGCTCACGACACCGCGCCAACTATAATTAGAGAACGTAGATAAATTTTGTAATTCATGTTCATCATCTTCTTCTTATCATTATTATTTTTATTTCAAAAAATATAATTGCAATCATTGGTGGTGCCGGAGTGCCACACGGCGATTTAGGCTCACTTCACCGCGCCAACTATAATTAAAGAACGTGGGTAAATTTTGTCATTAATGTTCATCTTCTTCTTATTATTATTTTTTATTTCAAAAAATATAATTGAATTGTCGGTGGCACTGGAGCGCCACTACACCACGCTAACTATAATTAAACAACGTGGGTAAATTTTGTAATTCAAATTCATCTTCTTCTTATTATTATTTTTTATTTTTATTATAAATGAATTATCGGTGGCGCGGGAGCGCCACACGGAGATAAACTATAATTAAAGAACGTGGGTAAATTTTGTATTATGTTCTTCTTCTCCTTATTATTAATATATTATTTTTTAAACGCTCTATCTTAAAAACCGATTTTCCTCCTTCGTTAGAGATTGATTAGAAAGAAACATGGGTTTTTTGAAAAGCGTAGAAAATTTCGCAATAATTATCTTAGGAGCCATTTTTTATTGATAAATGATACGTGTTCTGTTGATAGATAATATTAAAACTGTTAAAAAAAGTATATCTCGCAACGGAATGATTATAAACATATGTCATTGCGCAGCTAAAACTGTAGTTTATTAGGCTATTTTTTTAATTTGATTTAAAAAAAGTGGTAGACTAGCTTTGAAAAATGCTCTAAGAATAGAGCAGAAAAAAAGTCGATTTTTCCCCGGACGTATGTTTAGTCAGAAAAGATGTGGACTAAAGGTAAAACCAACGTGGCTGCAACAATTGTTAGTTGGATTAAAAAAATGCCCCCATTAAGTAACCACTCAAATCACGAGAATCTGACGTCACTTTATCAAACAAATACTCTGTATTACATCGAATCTATTTGGCAAATAAAGTGACGTCAGATTCTAGTGATTTGAATGGTTACTTAATGGTGGCATTTTTTAATCCAACGAACAACTGTTGCAGCCACGTTGGGTTTACCTATAGTCTGAGATTGACATTATGTGGACTATAGGAAATTTGCATTTTGTTTAGGCAGCTGCTCACTGAATAAAAATTTATACCGCACGATAATGATTCGTTTATATGTACATTAAACTAATCACACAACACTGTTGCATTTTTTTAGTCTGATGAAATTTCAATTGAAAAAATCATACTCGCAGCAAACTTTGACAAGTGCGAAATCGCCACTTTTTCAAATTAATAATTTTTTCTTATGTGACACATACGGCGTATGTGTCACTTCCGTGAAAATTCAAAGTACAAGCGTTAATAAAAGGCGATTATTTTTCCCCTTTTATTGTCCGGTCTATGATGTAATGGATAGCACACCGGAGTCGACTTTGGAAGTTATGGGTTCAATTCCTGTATCGACCAAATTTTTCAATAAAGTTTACTGTCTAAATTTTTTAGCGCCTGGCTATTTTCGCTTCTACCTTGGGTCGTCACACTTACACATACAAATATAACCTTTTAATTAAAAAAGTGGCGATTTCGCGCTTGTCAAATATTGCTGTGAGTATAACTTCTTAATTCACATTTTATCAGACTAAAAAAATGCAACAGTGCTGTGTGATTAGTTCAATGTATAAACGAATCATTATCATATGGTAAAAATCTATATTCAGTGGGCAGCTGCCCAAACTAAATGCTAACTTATTTTTGTCCACATAATGTCCATCTCAGACTAGTTCACATCTTTTCTGTCTAAACATACGCCCAGGGAAAAATCGCCCCTTTTTTCTGCTCTATTCTTAGAGCATTTTTCAAGGCTAGTGTATATATAAGAAAACTAAAAAAACGATTATTAGTCAACAGTTTAATTTAGTAAACTTTCGTAGCGAAATTATTTTTGATGGAATTTACAGGAAAAAAAACAAAAAAAAATTTTTTTTTCTTACATGAGAAATTTTCCAGAAATAATGGCGAACACAATCAATACGCAATTTTTGTTTATTAAAAATTGAAAAATATTTTAGTTTTGGGGATACTTTCATGATAAACAACTGACCTAAAAACCGTGTACTTCTTAAACATATATTTATATCACATAATTCAAACGTTCTCAAGTTTACTGTATTTTTTAGTAAACTTTCCTCATTTGGATGTGACATTCTTTAGTACATACGACGCTGTGGCTCAGTTGAAAGGACTCATTGACCCCGAAGACACCCTGAACTACCACGATGCGAGCATTCATCTCCAGAAAGGTTAAGCAAACATAAAGATTGGTTGTTTTTAAATAATAACAAATGTGACTAATCCTGTTGAGTTAATATTTTGTATACGACTCCAATAATAAAGTATACTAAACGGGTGACGGTGTAACATCTGGCTGATATTAATAAAAAAAAGCAACGTGGTAATTATTAAATAAAAAAATTGTAAAAAATGAATATTGTTTAGTTGCGTGTGCCTAATTAACACGGTAACCAAAATTAAGAAAAACATAAAATCGTGATAACATGAAAAAATCCATCCATACATTAAGCGTATTTAGGATGTGCCGGGAGGAGAAGGGACAAAACCTACTCCAAAAACGGTAAAGAAAATCAGTGACAAAGCTAAGCCTAAACAAAACCGAAGTTAAGCCTAAGCCAAATCTAAGCTAAGCTTAAGCTAAGCCTTAGCAAAACTTATGTTTGAGCAAAACTCAAGCCTAAAGTCTAAGCCTAAGCAAAACCTAAGTCCAAGCAAAATCTAAGCTAAGCCTAAGCTTAAGCAAAACCTCTAAGCCTAAAAAAATCTAAGCTAAGCCTAATCCTAAGGAAAATTTAAGCCTAAGCAAAATCTAAGCCTAAGCAAAACCTAAACCTAAGCAAAATCTTAGTTAAGCCTAAGCTTATGTAAAACCTAAGTTAAGCAAAACCTAACCTAACTCCTCTCCTGTCATTTTTGAGGTAGGTTTTGGCCTTCGACTTCCGGGAGAGGCAATTTCGCGCTCTTTCTCTTAAGTTTTTTCCCAAAATGACCTGTGGTTTTAAGTCATTCACAAAAAAGAAATTTATTAATTGAGATCTGGGAATCAAATGTGAACGCTTGTTTTGCTATTTAAACGTGCCTTACAGTTTCAAAGCTTGTATTGCAAATTTGGTCAAAAAATTACAATAACAAATAATTGTTTCCAATTTCTACTGTTTTTTTTCGTTTCTTACTTCTGGACACTGTTCTGTTACATCAATTTAATTAAATTGATTTTAAGAATTAGAAATCTTTCTTTCAAAGAGACAAAACATATGTTTTAACAAACTGCTCCATTGATCCCTTGAGTAAAAAATTGCAATAATCAAACTTTTCGCAGATTTAAGAAATTTGAAATCCTACTGACTAGACCTAAAAGCTTAAAATATGCACTTGAAGACGAAGTTTGATGACTTTAAATACCATAACCTACGCTTCGAAGTTTTTTTTTGCAATTCCACAACTCCCCATAACTTTTTTACGCATGAATTGAAAGTAGTAATCACCGTAAACATGTATATTTGCAAATGTTTTTCAACAGTTTAGAAATAGATTTTTTAAATTGATAATATCATTTTTTAACTTATAAAAACTAAAATGTTTTAGCAGTTTACGAAGAATTGCAGTTAGTTGATCCTAAACGAGACATGATTAGCACACCAATTGATTATGACGACCCCATAGGCCTGTTTCAAACTAGAGGAATCGTCAGCTTCGAGAGGTTAATTTGTTTTTTATAATTATAATTATGATTTAATTTCTTTTTTATATCAAATTTAAAAAAATGATTGATATTGACCAATAAATAAATTTGTTTTAGTAAAAATATGGTTAATAAAAACAAGAATATATAACACAAGAGAATGTCCGACTGTACACTAAATTTTTTACCGAACTTTTGCGAGAAAAATCGCACTTTCAAATTTATGTGCGACTTTTCTCTCAAAAATCCGCCATTTTCTGCTAGTTTTCCCGCACAGCGATTTTTAACACAGTGTTAGTTTTCTCGCAGTGGGGACTGCCACTTCTTTTGCACTCTATACTGCTTTAGTCGCACTGCGATTATTTTCGCACTGCGAGTCTGGCTGCACAACAAAAAATACAGACGCTGGTAGTCATTTTCAATGGAGTAAAACACTTCAAAACTAGTTTTATTTAAATTTAAAACGTGGGAAATTTACCTTATTTCATTAAAACTAAAAGTTTTATCTTAACGTAAAAAACGAGTTTTACTCATTTAAACACAAAAGTTTTGCTCCGCTTTGTTTTTATTTTTTTTTGTTGTGCACCTTTTCTTGCAGTGCGAAAATTATCGCAGTGCGAATAAAGCAGTATTGAGAGCAAAAGAAGTCGCAGTTCCCACTGCGACTAACTAACAAAACTAACACTGCGTTAAAAATCACAGCGCAAGAAAATTAGCAGAAAATGGCGGATTTTTGGGAGAAAAGTCGCACACAAATTGGAAAATGCGACTTTTCTCGCAAAATTTTGGTTAAAAATTTAATTTACAGTCGGACATTCTCTTATTTATATATTTTTGTAAAATAATAATAATAATTCTTTTATTTATTTACAAATTCACAGAGTAAAATATTTTGTTATAAAAAAAATCACAACAAAACACAATCTGATACATCAATAGATATTTGTTAGAAAAGTAAAAAAAATAAATAAAATACCAAGATCACAGACTGAATTTTTGGAAATTAATTGAGTTTTCTTCTATAAAAATAGGTTGTCTGCGGTTTTTGTATTCAACATGAATTATTGCAAATTTTTGGGTTGCTAATTTCCCATTGCCTTTTTTTGGCCCAATCAACTAACTGATTAATTTCAATTTGTAAATCAATATTATTTTGCGTTTTGTAGCAAACCTGGTACTGTTTGACATCATCCGCTAACAGCTTACAAGATATTAGACAAAAAACCTAGTAGATCGTAAAAAGAGCAAAAACAAAAGTGGTCCAATCCAAGTGGGTCTATCCATAGAAAAACATAAATTAAACCCGTTACTCAGTTGGCTGCCAGTCACTAAATATATAAACAAGATAAAAAGATTTAGTCATTAAGCAGTACCCTTCAAGGTTAGAAAATTTCAATAAAAAATACGTACACCGTTAATATCTTTAGGCTGGGTATGATAACATTAATTTATAAAAAGTCTTCTTAATTATGCAAAACATAATGAGGATTTTGTATATATCTTCTCAATTCGTAAGACAATGACTTTGATTCTTTTCCAACCAACCTTAGCTTATGATTGTTTTTTTAATATTATTTCATAGACCTCGTCAACAAGACGACAAAAGGACCCGCGGCTACATAATCATTGCGTATAAAACCATGGAAGACATGTACAACCGGACTTTTGTCAATTCCTGGAAAACCTGGACCGGTGTTCGCTACATTTGCCATAAACTACCGCCGCAGTTGGCCATCCGAAGAATTTCCTTCTATAGACAGCTTGCTAAAACATCCCTCTTTACGTATATCTTGTGTATTGAAATCGGTAACTTAATGGTTTACGCCGCCGATACGCTTAACCTTATGGATAGACTGAAGCTCCGACTCTGCGGCTATGTGGCCATATTTAGAGAAACTAACTTTCAGGTAATATTGTTGAAAACAGTTCTTGGATTTTCACATTCACAAATAAAAGAAACTAAAGCATATTATGAAGAAAACAATTGGAACAAAAATCGTTCAACTCTAAGCTATTTAATAAACCAAAAATATAAAAGGAGCACAGTCGTAAATCATAAGCACAGTCAGATTTGGTACAAAATTTTTTTCCAACTGTCAAACTGACCGCATTTCTGATTGTTAATAGCTGCATTACGTATGTATTTCACCTCAATTGTTTTGTTTATTTTTTAATTAACTTAACATTATTTGCTCACTGCATACATACCGTGGATTTTAAAACTCTATGAGTATATCCTTTGTCAAAAGCATTGATGTGCACAAACGGTCATTGATTTACCAAAACTTTATTAAAACAATCAAACTTCAACAGATTTCTTTTTTATTATTGGAGATTTTTAAAAATTTAAACTTTTAAAACGCTTTTAAAAGAAAAAATAATTCCAGCTAATAAATAAAAATCTATATAATTTTATTTAAATTTAATGATGCTTTCTTGATTTAGATTGATCACGTTGCAGCAATGCACTTGAATTTGGAAACTGACTACCAAGTAAAATATCAAAAACAAATCTTGCACAAACGCATTTCTATACTAAAATAATTAATTAGAAACCAATCTAAACATCATTTGACTAAATTTTTGGAGTTTTAAGCAGAAAGTTCGGAGCCGTCAGCAAATTTTTGGAAATGAGACATAAAAAAATTTTAACCTGCAGAAAATAAAGAAATAAAATTGGTTTAATTAGGTAAATAGTTTAGGTTTAGGTTTCTCAATTTCACTAAACTCTGTAGTTTTTGCTCCATGTTTTTTTAAGGATCATTGTATATAGTATTAAAACGTGTAACACCCAAACCACTGAATTTATAAAAAAAACTCAAAAATTAAAAATCGGAAACCCAAATCAAATTAATAAAATTAATTGTTTTAAAGATAATTATTTGTTTTTTCGTATTTTATTTGATACTTTGATAAACGTCAAAGCCATGAAACAGACGCAATTAAAAAAATCTGTAGTTTTATTAAATTTAATTTTTTTAAAAACTTTTTATAAAAAATCAAAATTTTGGTTGATCATTTTGACCTTTATATTTTAAAGTTGCTTGAGAGTTTTTGACACAAAAATTATCATCAGCCTCCGAGATTTCGTAAGAAAAAGGAAAACGCTCCAGCAGCAGGTAAGATACTCTACCAATTTCTTATCTGTTCAATTTTAATTTTATGATATTGCTGAACATCTTAATAAAATTTTAAAGTAAACAAAATATTTTTGTAAATTTTAGTTTTTGATACAAATCCGCAGATCTATCATAACATTTTTTGTAACGCTTTAATGACCTATTTTCATATTTAAATAAAAATGACAAAAATAATTTTCATTTACCGGTGGTTGTCACAACAATTAGTCAATATTTATAATCTTAGAGAAATGTTATTTTGCTCATTTGAACCACTCATTATTCACCATTACACACTTTATTTATGCCTGTTTAAAATTTTTATTGTAATATTTTTTGACTTTATTTTAAGATATATTTTATTCTTAAGTTTTAAATTATTTATCATACTTGTCACGAGTAACTCGTGGTTGTATTTGCGACAAACAAACCTATATATTTTAATTAAACCGAAACTTATTGATAAATAAATAGATGAATAAATTTTAATTTTTAGCGATAGAAGAAGAAGAAAAGAACGAAGTGGAGGACAAAAACAACAACACACAGCCAACCACCCCGGCTGCAGAATCTCCCGATAAACCCGACAAACCGAAAGGTTTATTTTTAATGATTTAATTTTGAATGAAATACCTAAGCCTTCTTGTTTTATCAAAAACCTTGAGTTTTATAGAAGTATTTTAAAGGCACGATGACGCCAATGACAAATATCGGCTTTACTTTTTTTAGAATTACCGATATTTGTCAGCAAATATTTTTTTAGAATTACCGACATTTGCTGACAAATATCAGTAATTCTAAAAAAAGTAAAGCCCGTTTTACACTGGAGTGTTAGGTGCTTGATGCTACGTGCTAGGTGATAGCTATCACTCGAAAAAGTTGTAGCTCATGTTAAAAAGATATCGGCCATTCACACTGAAGTGCTAGGTGCTACGTGCTAGGTTCTAAGGGGGGAGCGGGATGGGGAGGTGGCGCCCTCTCCCCTGGGCACTGTATAGAATGGTTTTGGAATAGATTCTCGATAGTTTCTTCCACGTTTTACAATCAAAGGTCCGACTAATGACAAAAGAAAATGAGTCGGGGTCATTCCAAAATAGTCAAAAAAGTGCGCATAGTGATCCTGAAGTCTCATTTCTTTAATAAGAGCATAGTATTCTCCTTTTGTTCATGGTTTTTACAAATTGGGCGAAACCACCATCTTTTAATTTTTGCCAAACGCCTTTTTTAAAGTAAAAGCAACAAAAGAATATCTAATTCTTCAGTGTCGTCATCAGATCAACGTATTTTCTCAAACCTTTGTTTAGCAGTGCTAGCCAGAACTGCAGTGTGAACATCTCTCAGCACTTAGCACGTAACACCTAAAACCCAGTACCTAGCCGCTAGCACGCTAGAACTTAGCACCTAGGATCTAGCACCTAGCACTCCAGTGTGAAACAGGCTTAACGGTTTACACCAGAGTGACAAGTGACAACGCACCCCTTGCGCTTTTACGGCGTAAAGATGTCATTTATCACTGCGTTGTGGGCGTATTGTCTCTTGCTACTCTGGCTGGAAGTAGGCCTTACGGTCTGCTGAAAAGTAAGTAAAAATTAATTATTAAATTCCCAATGCAACTGAGCTAAGACACGTGTCTGCTGGAAAAAAGTCTGTGTGTTTGAATAAAATTTGCGTACTATTTCCAAATAAACTACATATGTTGCACTTGACGAACAGTGATGTTTAAAAACATTTAACTTGGTATCTATGCTTCTTTTTGTTTAACACTATTATATTTGATATGGCCTATTAGTGGAGACTGAATTTACAGATACACCGGAAAAAGACGTCCCGGTACCACTTGGAGAACCATCGTTACCTGAAAGTCGCAAATCGTCCGCACAAACCAAGTCTGTAGAAGTTACCCGGATCGACTGCACTAAAAAGCCTCCAAGCAGTAAAGAATCCTCGCCTAAACATAGCCCGAAGAAAAAAGAGGTGAAAAAAGAAATTAGAGATAAACGGTAGGTGGTTCTAAAATTTTTACAGAATAAGTTTTCGGTTAATATCAAAATTAAAGCATTTATTTGGTATAAAGTTGGTTGTGTTTCTCACAAATCTCTCAAAAATAAATAATTTTATTTCATTTTCCAAATCTTCCACTATTGAACATAAAATATTATATTTTTATATAGATTTTCTAAGATGAAAAAATTCAAACCGTACTAATTAAATACCCAATAAGCACTGCCTAATGTTGTATCTATTTCTTATGGAATCTTTGTGTTGTTTAGAAGCCCTTCTCCCAAGAAAGAAGAATCTACTTGCAGTTCCGGCTCCCATAAAAATAAGAGAGAAGACAAGTCAAGATCTTCATCCGGCGGATTCGGAAGTCCTAAAAATCTTGTAAAAATGGCTTTGCAAAAATCATTTGAAAATCAAAGTTCATCGCCTCACTCATCGGCAAAAGAAGAAAAGGTAAGTTATCCGTGTAAGTATAAAAGAAATCAAAAATCTCGCTATCGAAAATTTATAACATAAAAATAGAAAAAAATGTATCTACATTACATCTTTTAGACATATTTATAACCCGAAGTGAGGCACACCTGAATGCTTTTAAAAAAGGTCGCTGAGTTATGTGGCAAATAGACCACGTAAGGATTACACTTAGAGCACGCCGTAGGGCCATCTTACGTCCTAAGTACAGCGCGTGCTAATAAAAGCAAAATGGTCATATTTAGGGTACGCATTAATTAGGTTCTGCCCTATTTAAGACGTACCACATTTTGTGGCTGAATTGTATTAGAGGAATATGTCACATATATTTTCTTTATGTTTTACTTTTAGTAAGATTTTAGTAATGCACAGAAACTTTTAAATTAATTTTTTTGGTTTACAACTATGAAACTTTAAAACTCTCAAAAACCCTTGAAATTTTACTTTGCGTTTAAAGTACAACTGTGAAACCCAAAACTAATGAATAGTCTGGGGTTTTTAAAAAAATAAACAGGATTGAACGGTATTTGGAAGGATACAAAATTATATAGTACCAAATTGTATTTGAACCTGTAAGTCTAAATCAGGAAATGTTTCTAGTTTATGAAAACTTATGGAGTCGCAAAAACTGGAACACAATTTACAACACATTTTTGGTAATTTGAAACTCTTTTTATGTAATGGAACATAATGGTAGAAGTAACTATAATAACATTCTAAAAACTTTCTATATTTATAAAAAACACATTTTGGATTACTCTAGATGCAGTTAAATGCTGCAAACATAAACATCCTAAAATTAGCCATGTGCAGTACACAGACTGCTAAACAGATAAAACTATAATAACAAGTTAAATTTAATAAACACTCTGGATTATTCCAGATGCAGTTGACTATACTGCAAAAACAAATATCCTGGAATTAGCTGCGTGCAGTACAAAGACTGCTAAGCAGATAAAGTTATAATAACAAGCTAAATTTAATAAACATTCTGGATTACTCCAGATGCAATTGAATACTGCAAGCGCAAAAACATCTTAAGATTAACTAGGTGCAGTACAAAGACTGCTAAACAGATTAACCTATATTAGCAACACAAATTTAATAAACATTCTGGATTATTCCAAATGCAGTTCACTACTGCAAAAAATAAGAGTTCTGATATTAACCAGATGCAGCACAAAGACTGCTCAAGAAATAAAACTAATAACCAGCTTAAATTTTTAACACTGGAACAATCTGGATTGTAGTAGGCGTGATAATTAAAATAAATTGTTATATATATGCGATTTAGGGTCAAAGGAGCCGAAAGAACTTAAAGCTGGAACTTGGAGCCAAAAATAGGGTACTTGAAGCTGTAATAGAGAACTTGGATCTGTAAGTTGGGAACTTGGAGCCAAAAGTAAAAATTGCTAAAACGTTTACCTAAGCGAAACCTAAATCTAAACCCAAACCATTCTTTCCTAAAGGCTCCAAGATCCCATTGTTCGTGGCTCCAAGTTTCCAAAAATTTCCGTTGGCTTTAAGTTTCCTACTTGCGGCTATAATGACCTTGTATACCCATAAATACTTTTCTATTAGTTAATTGTTTATAAGTAGAAATTCATTCAACATAGGTCGCTTTCTAAAAACTGTTTATTCTCATATGTATTTTATAGCTCTTTAATTCGTATTGTGAATCCATTTAAATCGCATAGAAAATGTTATTTCATTTAAATTGCTTAGAAAATGTTATTTTTATTTTTTATCAGGATAGAAGTAGAAAAAATAAAAAAGAAAAACGTGGCAGTTCTAAAGGGAGGTCAAAGAAACACTCCATAACTAGCTTGGGATCAATTGCTTCCTCAATGTCTTCCACAAGCAGAAAAAACTCACCCAGTAAGCCAATGATATTGTTGGATTTCAGTTATGGCAATAATGAAATACTTTGCATTTAAGTTTCAGTTCATATTTGCGATACAACGAAGGCCTTTTTAGAAAAACAAGTGTTTTTGCATTCATCTTTGTTTATTCGTAAATGGGAAGATTTTATTGCAAACTTTTCTTATTTGTATTTTTTTATTTTAACTAAGTTAAATATAGTGGTCAAATTGAATTTTTAAAGTATTATCCGGGTTTTATTCTAAAATAAAAGCTTATATTGATCCTGAATTGTTTAAATATTTTTCTTATTATTTTGTTAAGATGCAACCGAGAAGACACTGCAAGGAATAGAGGAGGAGGCGCGCACTGAAACACCACTGTCATCTATTGATCGACCTGCGAAGAAATGTTCAAGTACCACCAGAAGGGAACCGTCTTCTGACCAAGAGTCAATTGAAGAACAGGTAACGACGGATTTGTTTAAGACAAATTAGATTGAGATAGAATACAATAAAAAACCAGATTCTTAGAAACCATTTTTATATTAGAATAATGTTAAATTGAAGCCAGCTAAAATTGGTTAAAGAAACCCATATAAAAACTGGTGATGTTTCTACCCTCCAATATCATGCTCCGGAGCTCCGGCCATATTAAGCGGAGGGAGCTCCGGAGCTCCGGAGCTTTGAGGGTCCGCCCCTTAGACAAAAGATTTTAAGCTGATTTAAGCTTAAAATAAATTTAAAGTTGCTCTATTAGCATTTTTAAGACTATTTCTAGCGTTTTAAATAAGTTTTGAAAAAAATTTAATTTATAAAAAAATTTTGACAAAATAAACTATGGCATCATTTTTTAATTTTTCATGCAGTTAGTATAAAAATAGGGCGGAGTTACGGAGCTCCTACTAGCGGAGCTCCGCTTCGGAGCTTCAGAGCTCTAAGCTAATATCGCTAATAAGATCGCTAATAAAAACCTAATTTTATTTAAACATTTTAAATATTTTCCAATATTTTACCAGTATGATAAGGTTCAATCATTTTTTTATTTAAAAGCGATTATAACGATTATTTAATTAACTTAAAACTTTGTTAACTCGGTTTTTCATTAGTGAAGTACTAGGTCAAAAACCAAAATAGGAAACCAAAGTTTTAAACATTTGTTTATGAATTTGTTTTTACCCAGTGCGTATATTCAAAGAAATTTGTTTTTTTAAAGGGTGCGGGATTTTTTTAACCATCAGCAGGGAACTTATAGCCGTCGGAAAATTATGGGAACTAGGAGCCGCGAAAATAAAAACTACAAACTGGCAATATTTTTGCTGGCTTGCGCTATTATTCTTTATTGATTCTTGATTAAAAAGTTAAGCTTTTAATTTAAGCCTGAAAAATTTTAGCTTTAATTTTTATATCAAAAAATTAAAGATTAAAAATCTTATTCACTTTAAATAAATCCTTAATTCTAGTTTATTTAGAGTCACGAAGATACAGAAAAACTAATACCACCTTCCCCTCCACCAAGACAAAAGGAGCCGTTGGTTCGTTTGGCAGGTAATAAATCATTCGTTATATCAGACTAATAATTGAATTTGGTATAGGTTACTTTTACTAAAAATAAATATATGCTAGGAGTGGATTTACAATTAGATGAGATAACTAGAACTGTTTTTTATATTATCGCACGTTGGAAGCAATATTTTTGATATTGTTTTTAAAATCAATTTTAATAACAATAACAAGTAAAACAAGTAACTTATGGCAGCTATAAAGCAATGTTCTGCTCCATTTTTTTGCTCATTTCCGTGATTTATACTACAAAGGTAGTCAAAAAGGGTGAATATTTTCTATGAATAATGTAAAAATGTGTGGTTTTTAGCTACTGTATATGCAACTCTTCCTTTAAAAAGATTAGACGTCATTAAAAACTTTTGAAATACGTGTAGCTGTTTTTAGTCGATATTTGACAAACAATTTTACGTTCCATTTTACAGTTGCTGTATGCTGTTTGTTTATTTTATTTCGTGTTCTGTTCAGGGTAGGTAAATTGAAATTTTTTCAGGAGTCATTTTAAGAATAAAATATTCATTGAACATACTCCTATAATGAACGGTCTGCAATTGCAGTATCGTAATGATGATGGTTAGTTTTAAAGTAGACCTTCGTAACTAAATTTCTTTAGGTCATGGAAGATTTTCAAAAGGCTTAGAACCCATAACCCATGTAAAACAGCCTTTGGTTGCTAAAAAGTCTGAAGACACTTTGTCTGAACATTCTTCACCGAGGTACTTAATTTGTTATACCTATTTATTGTTATTCAAAAAAAATTATTCAATGAACTTTAAAAAAATAGCAGGACCATAACTATTAATCATGCTTCAATTAATTTACGTCATAAAATATACCTGAGCTTAATTACGGAAATAAGCTTTTTGTAAAGCATTACATTTATGTTTCGCACTTTTTATTTTGGTAAAGTATGTGTGCAAGCTATTTGTTTAAATTTAGGAGCAATTTATGGAAATTTATTCACACTTTTTAACCATGTCTTAGTGTTTTACTAAGCCTACGTCATGCGTTTTAGAATCCACACGCTTAAAAAAGTTTTAAGCATTTTTTTCATTTAATAATTTAAAATATTTGATTAATAAATTAAAAATATGAAAAGTTTTCAAAATAATCCAAACAATTAATAGATTACCGCAATGACATTGCTTACTGTGTATTTATTTCAACTAAAAATAACCTATTGCAAGTATTTAATTTGTACTAGATAATGTACTGTAAAATCTATAGAAAAATTAAGTAGCTTACTTTGTAAAATTGTATGGGGAGATTAAAAGATCGATTACAGATTATAAATTATAAATTTGATTATAACTATAACTATTAATATCACCATGATTATAAATGTTTTTTGAAACGACTTTAAACCAAAGGTTGTGTTAGTCCCGGTTTTTTAGAATAATATACAAAACGTCATTAAACTATAGCCATTTAAATATAGAATTTTGGTTATAAATTGATGAATAATAGTTAAAGATTTAGGGTCAATGGAGCCTAAGAAACTTGAAGCTGGAACTTGGAACCAAAAATAGGAAACTTGGCCCGTAAGTGGGGAACTTGGAGCCGTAAGTTTGGAACTTGGAGTCAAAAATAAAAATCGCTACCTAAGCCTAAGCGAAACCTGAATTTAATCCCAAACCATTTTTTTCTGAAAGGCTCCAAGTTCCCATTGCTCGTGGCTCCATGTTCCAAAAAATTTTCGATGGCTCCAAGTTGCCTGATAGTGGTTCTAAACACCCCGTACCATGGTTAAAATAAGGTATTTACTTAGTATTATATCATAAATTGTTTATAATTTTCAATTAATATGTTGTCCAATAGTCGAACTAATACTGTAATTCATCAAGGTCAGCAAAGTTTAATTTAAGCCTATACGGTCTGTTTAAGGTCTGATTATAACAAATATTCAAAACCGGTTCATGCTGATTATATTCAAACGGCGATGCGATACCACAACTACGGTACAGTTTGAAAAAAAATTTTTTTTATATTTTTCCTTTACAAAAATGCTGAATTAAATATGATTCTAGTCTAATGCTGTTCCTGTTTAAGTTGTTTTGTTTTGTTCAATAATTTTACTTAATTTAAACAATTGTTCATGGAGCAAAATATACTGAGAATAGCGTATTTTAGCAGTATATGATAATATTGAAACAATATCCTTTAACTGTAAAAACCTATGTTGTGTAATAACAGTAGCAATGTAATTTAAAAATAAAAAATAAGTAGGCCATGTTTTAGTTATTCCTTTAAAATTGGTTAATTTGGTTTTCCATTGCTGAAAAAAAGGGCCAAAACCGCCTATATTGGGCGGTTAATATCGAATTTGCATTATACAACTCGGATTTTAAAATCTTTAGTTTTTTTTACCTAAGTGCATCGTTAAATGCCAATTTTTTGTTTAAAAATGCATAAATAAAAATTTGATTTTTAAGGTCGAAATAAAGTGAATTTAAAGCAATATCTGAATATTAAGTTTTATTCATTTAATGTTTTTTAATAAGTTGAAATTTTTAATAAAAAATAATTTAAAATAATTGCTATCTAAAATTACTTGTGGTTTTTTTTTATTTTTATTTTTTTATTTTTATTTTGGTAATATTTCACAGAACATCAAATGTTAAAGACAATATTTTACAAAATTAAATTAAATTTTAAACCAATATTTTACTAATTAAAATTATCCATTTTTAATTGGTGTAAATTGTTAAAAACAATACTTTGGTGCGCTCTGCTGAGGTGTTTGGCAAAATTTTTTAGATTAATTTATTGAAATTGTCTTTGTAACAAATACGCCGTGTCCCTTCCGTGAAAACTCAAAGTACAGTTGTTAATAAAAGGTGAAAAGGTGATTATTTTTGCCCTTTAAAACTCCAGCCTACAGTGTAATGAATAGCACATCAGAAACAATTTTGGATGTAACGTGTTTAATATCTGTATCAGCCCAATTTTTTAATAAATTTAGCTGTCTAAATTTTTCAGCGCATGGTTATTTTGGCGCCTACTTTGGGTCGTCAAAAATTTGGTGGCCGATACACACCTCCGGTTTTGTATACCAGTGTACCCCCGGTGCTACGGTAGATAGACGGGCTTGTTGGGGCTGGTAGAGGTGTGCGGATTGAATCAAAGAGGCTGAGATCAGCTCTTCTCTTGGTGGGAAGGTGTGACACATACGGCGTATACATACGCCGTATGTGTATACGCCTTACGTGAAAACTAAAGTACAAGCGTTAATAAAAGGCGATTATCTTTCCGCTTAACTTGTCCGGCCTCTGGTGTATTGGATAGCACCCCAGAGTCGATTTTTGAGATTACGGGTTCGATTCCTATATGCCAATATTTTTAATAAATTTGACTGTCTAAATTTTTCAGCGTCTGGTTCTTTCGTTTTGGGTAGTCACATGTTCATTCATTTTTGTTTTAATTGTATTTTAAAGTTAGTGCTGTTTAAGCCGAAGGTCGTTCACCTAAGAAAGAATCACGCCATCGGGTCGTTTCCACTCTTCCGCCGCCCGAAGAAGAGCGAAAACAAGAGTACACAATTCCGGATAACAAACCAGTACTCTACGAGAGGTTTGGTGTTAAAGAAGTCACAATAGAAACCTAGATATTCATTTGTAAAAAGATTTAAAAATTAAACTTTTATTAAATATTACAGTTTTTTCGTTTTCTATTTCTAATACCAGTTTGGGATGATGGCACTGGCGCAGTGGCAGAACGTTCGTCTTGTGTACTGAAGGTTTTGAGATCCAGTCTGGACTGAGAGAGGATGTAGTGTACTAATATTCATCGCTTGATGGCATTGTTAGGTACATTATTTGCTTGCGCAGTTAGAGCCGAGTGGTATGATTCTCATACGCGTCCCAAAATTAAATTTGACCGATCCTAAAGTAAAATACACTTATAAAACATCTTCATAATTAAACACTAAATCGGACACGGATACAAATCGGATACACTAAATCGGACACGCAGACTTCGTTTTTTGGTTATTTTTGAGATTTGAATTTTTCGAAAAGAGTTATGATTTAATTTTTACCCAAAAAATGAATTTTTTCATTATATGCAATTTATAATGTTAATAAAAAAAATTGTAAACAAACAAATTAAATTAAAAACTATGTTTTAATAATATTAGAAGTCTAAAGAACTCAAAAAATTTAGAAAAAAAAACTAAAAATTTGAAAGTCACATGGACAACAAAATTTGTTTGGCTTTAAACGCGGATTTAAACTCACTTTTTTACCGATTTATTATTCCTAAGCTTAAGCAAAACCTAAAAAACAAAAAAATTGAAATAGAATTGATGTTTATTAAAATAAATTGTTTTTTATGAATGCGAATTTTTTCAGAACTAAACTTTGGTGGGTATTTAAGCTGTTGTTAAAAAAATTGATAGCTACCATCAAAAAAATAAAAGTATATTTATAACTGCCAGATACTTGGAAATAAAAAAAAATATTAGTTTGATTAAAGGCTTAATAAAAAATTTCTTTAATAACATAAATTATACATTCCAAAAAAGGTTATTTTTACGGTATAAATCAGCTCATAACTCTTAATTAAAAGCTCAAATCTCAAAAATAACCACACAAAAAAAGTCTGCGGATTCGATAAAAATGTTTTATAAGTGTATTTTACTTTAGGGTCGGCCAAATAGAATTTTAAGAAGCGTATGGGAATCCTACCGAACCGAGTAATAACGGCCTTGCGTATCGTGTTTTATCTTAAATATATAAACTATAGTAAATCATTTACCTATTTAAATGTTAGAAACAAAAAAAGTATAGAACAAAAACGACCAAAAAGTTCTCCATAAAGGGAAAGGTAAATGAAATTAAAAATAGTGTTTGCAAAAATATATAAAATTCAATTATACAAAACAAAAACAAAAACACTTTGAATTTAATAATTTTGTTTTTTTTATATTTATATGTCAAAATCTGTTAATATCGTTTATTTACTTATTTCAAGCTTGTTCTTTTACATTATAAATTTAAAACCGCTTTTTAAGATGTTTAAGATTGTCTTTTAAAATACAGTGCCTTAGATTATGCTTTTGTCTTTCAATTTTAAATGTTATCTTATTATGTTTTTAACGCTAAACTGTGAAAAAAGTATTTTTTCCAAATCCAGAAATGAAGGCACACCTGGATACTTACCACCACCTCCACCTGATTTCCAGTCGATTTCTGCAAAATTCAACTCGCCTAATTATTCTAGGGATGAATGGAAACAGGCGTCAAACATGTAACATTCTAACTATAAAGTTTTTTTAAACAATTATAATATGTAGGGTAGACTTAATTTAGGCGAAGCTATAATTTCGGCCATTATATAGTGTGTTAAAACATTTTTTGTTCATGATTTCTCAAATGGTGAAGGAAAACAAAGTTATTTTAATAAAATGTTTTTTTTTTAAATTTTTTTATAGTTTTTTTTAAATTAATTAATTTCACTAATAAAAATTTCTTCCCTATTACAGTTTCCCGAAATTTTACCTTATTTTCAAATGGTCTCAGATTTGATTTTATTTAGCTTGGGAAAAAAATTAAAATTTTGTTTATTTAATACTGAAAACTTTTAAATACGACTGTTTAAAAGTTCATAAATATTCCCTCATTCATTTTTTGTAAAAACAATTTTAGTGAAGAAGGTTTATTTTGGCCATTCTTTTTTGCTCTCTAAACAATTTGGATTTTTGAAATTGCTGGAATTAAAGTTTTTGGCCCTAACAAACACAAAATATATTTTCAAAGAAACTTTTCACGTTAAAGGAAACAGTTATAAAATTTACCGAGATTAAGTTTGTTACCTCAGCATAATAATAAACTAATTGGTAAAAATGTTCCATTAGCTGTTATTTTTTGTATTTTACAGATTAGAAATTACAGTTTCGACAAAACAAATCCTGTTGGAAACAGAAGTGAATAATACAAACCATTGTGCACAAATGTGTGTCACACCGCACACGTCTTAAAAACAGCTATTTAAAACACTGATACATGTTGAAAGAATGTCACAGTAAACACAGTTTGAATTGAATTGAATTGAATTGAAATACTATCATGACTGACTATACTATCGTAAATACTATCGTAACGCTACGGTGTCATGGTTAATGCTTTTATACACATATCAGGACTTAAGGCTGGTTCACACTAAGACTATGACGTAGCATTTAAGACGTAACACGTAAACTTGATCAGTTCACACTATCGTTTATCGCACTTAAGGTGGAACGATACAGTTAGGATATCCTGTCGGTTTTTGTGTATAACTCGTGCCGTACGTGACGGACAGAAGCAAACTATATGTTGCAAGAAAGGGTATTTTTTTCCGGTCAGTTCGGTATCCTTAAAATTTGTGGTGGACCATTCCACGGCGGGATATGCTTCGTTGAAAAAAGTCATTTTAAAACAATTTTTCCAATTTAACAGAACCAGAGTTAATATTACGTAATAAAAATTTAACTCAAGTTACATACACCAAATAAAAATGGTGAACAAACTAATTCCTATCAAATGACTAAACTTTCATTTATATTTTTTTGATTTGACGTCGGGAAACTACATTTTGAAACATTCGTTTAAAACTAGCTTTTAAGAAAGAAACTCAGACGGAACAGTAGCCGAGTCGTTAGAGCGTCGGACCTGTATTCCCGGAGCTCTACGTTCGAATCCCCCTGGGCAATATTTATAACATCAAAAAAAGTTTTTGTTTAATTTTTAACTTTTTAATTAAAAAATGTGTTCATTATTCAATAGTGTATTCAACCTCGAGTAACCCCGAGTACGTGTTTTGAGGTAAAAACGGATATAGTCAAAATCCTCCCAAGGGGGGGGGGGCGCAACCCCTCTAGTGTCCACCGGGGTGTCGAATTGAAAAACGGAGGTCGGATTCGTCATCAAGACTTCCGAAAACCCCTGAGTACATGTTTTAAGGAAAATTGGTAAAATTTTTTTAACTGTATCGTTTTACCTTAAGACGTATGGCGCATCACTTAAGACGTAAGGGAGATAAAACCGTGCTCTATCTTGCTCAATTTTGACGTAAGTGAAGATAAAAACTGCGCAAATTTACTAACTGTGACAGATAAACTGATTTTTTTGTGGTACAAAATTGACCGATTTCTGATTTTTATATATATTTTGAACTTTTTTTAAATTTCTAATTTGCAACAAATAAAAGTAAACCTTTCGAAATACTTCTTTGTGCAGAAAAAAAATCAATAAAAATCATTTTTAAATATTTTTCAAGAATACTTGTGTAATATTTCTAATTAAAACTTATTTTGTTTAGAAAATACAATGATAAAATCTTTTTTTAAGTTATACAGAGCACCGAAGACGTTTATATGTTTCTCACGAGCGGGAAGCTTGGAATTTGTTGTAAGAGCTTTGAAGTTTTTAAAGGTTTTTGCTTTAACAAATATTCACAAACGTATTTACTCTGTTTAATCTTTACTAGTGATGTTCTTACAATGTACCTTCTAATATCATGCTCCGAAATCCGGCCATTTAAAGCGTAGGGACTTCCGGAGCTCTGCCTCTTAAAAGAGCAATTTAAAACTTATTTAAGGTTGACATACATTTTCAACTACTCTATCTGTATCTACTATTGTTTTCAATAAGTTTCGGAAAAATTTTAGTTTACAAAAAATTTTTTCAATAATAATTATGCCACTCATTAATTATTTACCAAATTTAGTTGATAAATAGGCCGAAGCTCTGCAATTCCGGAGCACCGGGGATTGCTTCCAAGCTCCTAAAAGCGGAGCTCCGCTACGGAGCTACGGATCTCCGGAGCTCGGAGCTCCGGAGATCATCACTAATCTTTACACAATGAAAAAGTCAAAACATGCAGAAATTGAGTGAGTCGAAAATTTACACAAACAAACTGTTCATTTTAGCGACGAAATTTTTTTTTTAATATGAAAACACTGAGACGTCTTACGTCATACATTTTAGTGTGAACCTATTGTGAACTGATGGCCCTTACGTTTTTCGTCGTACGCCAGTATACGTCATAAGTTTTACGTCATACGTCTTAAGTGATGTAGTGTGAACCAGGATTTTCTATTCATTCTCGATGACACTGTTCTTGTCACATCCGCCATCCATAGATTTGTGGTTTGGATGGTCGTTTTTATTTATTTATTTCATTTATTTAAAACCATGAAATTGTAATTTTTTAAACAAAACATAAATAAGCATAAGCAAGTGCACACTACAATTGTATGAACCAAGTTCGAAAAATTTAAAGACTGGTTCATATTTTGTACGATGTATGAATGCTAAAATTTATCCTTTGGAGAAAGTCCAAAGGACAAAAAGTATGAGCACGTTGTCCTTTGGACAAAATCCAAATGAGAAAGTCCAAAGGACGTTTTGACGCTGTGTTTGTCCTTTGGACAAAGTCCAAAAGACTTTTGTCCTTTGGACTTCGTCCAAAGGACGTTTTGTCATAAGTATGAACCAGCTTTAAGTCGCTCAAAAAAACCGCTTAAACAACTTTTTTTAATTTCAAGCGGAGAAGATAACTTGAATAATAGATATTTCCGAAATAGTATCTCTTTTGGTTGTTTATTATCCGTTGGGGGATATCAGAGACTACTACTTTTCGGCTATCATAATAATATATGGAGAAACAAAGAACAATTTTGAAAATATATCAAAAAAAATTTTTAAGTAATTTTTTTTCTATAAAGAATAAATATTTAAATTTACTAAATTTTTAAATACATAATTTGTGTATTGTACGCAGGTATCAAAATCCAGAAGTGAACATGAGTGCTGCAAAATTGTCAGATCATTTAACAGTGAATCCAACTCCAGAAGCAATTGAAATGATAAAATACGCTGGCAACATTAAAGGTGGTGGTTAAACTTAATCCGAAATTAATAAAACATGTAACAGATTTTGATTAACGAGAAAACTAAAGTTTTTCAAAAAACAGGAGCCAAAATATAAAAATTATATCAATGACTACATAGAAAAGGCCTGGCCGCAATTACACATTAATATGACTAAGTATAAAGTGAGACATTCATTGGCAAAAGATATTACTCGTGTTTTTGACACTGCACAATTCTAATAAAAATTTCGCGAAGACATTTTAAATTCTTCTTCTTATTCGTTAAAAACTTGCTTACTTAAACTTAAATCCTGTCAGGAAGTGCCGAATCTTACAAGCAAAGGTTTTTGCAGAAACTCCGTAAATACATAGATATTAATTTGAAATTATGGCTTTTTATAATTTTTTAGCATTGCCGTTTAAAAATTTGATAGATTAGCATTTTTTGTGTTCATTTTATTTTTGATTTCTCGTGCAAACTTGCAAATTTCTCGTTGTTAATTTGAAACTTCCTGGGGTCGATCTACTAATCAAGTGCTGACTAATGTTAGCACGTTGTTTAAAACTCTTGATGTTTTAATTTCTGGGTTTTTTTCAAGCAATCTTATTAAACTGTTTTTTTACATGGCATAAATTCATATTTTATTGATTTTATGCATATTTAAGTTCAATATAAATATATATATATATTGTTTATATTTGTTATAAATATAATGCTAATAAGGCAATAACCCCTAGTTAAGGGTTAGAAAAACATATAACTAAGGGTTAAGGCTTTATTAGCTTTTATTTAAAATAAATATACATAAAATTGGGTAAATATTAATTTATTCCATTTAAAAAAGAGTCCCACTACATATTTTGGAAAAAACACCAAAATTAAAACATTATGAAGAGTTAAACAACGTGCTAACTTAGCACCTACATAGTCAGCACGCGTTTAGTGGACTGGCCCTTCATGGATTTGTGTTTAGTAAGAAAATATTGAAAACACATTTAAATTAATTTGACCTGAAAATATTGGAAAATTAATTTTAGATGACACGGATCTAGAAGAAATCAATGAATCGCGTGAAATGCACCATTCTTTTAGCTGTAAGTTGTTTCCATCGGAAAGTGATATATTCGGTGCTTCACGAAGGCGAATCAACACAGCTGAGTTTATAGACGGTAAAACACAATTAAATTTTTGGTTTTGATGTCACTTTGATTAGAAACGTGTAATCTCCATCTTATAAAAAAACTAATTGTTCTTTTCTTAACATAACTTTGGTTAATTGAGTTAAATTTCGTTTTTCTTAAATAATTGGTCTTTCAACAACTTTTTCGCATATATATTGTATTTGTTTAGATTTTATCAATAATTTATACATGTAATTTTTTCTGGCTTTAATTAAATCATAGTTTAACGCTTTAGTTTGGTTATACGTTGGAAAGTTCTCTAAAACACTAAAAATTGGTGATATATCGTTTGATTTAACTACCTGTATACAATCCTAAATCATATTTCTATATTTGGAACCAACGTTGGTATAAAGCATGGTTTCCGCGTCCAAACAAAAACCCTAAGGTCGATTTCAGACGTTTACTGCATTTTTTTATATTTTAGTATTTAGATCAAAACACTAAGTTTAAATTTTTAAATTCAAACAAACGCTTCTTAACTCTCATAATTTATAACACCTTAAATTAGTGTCATTAAGTTGGCATATTTGTTAGTGGCGCTTAATTGAGAAAGAGCCACAAAGATTTTCAAAAAAAGTCTCTTTTAAAAAAACCTTAGATAGCCTTTTTTAAGCTTCAACTCCGTTTTTCGGAACTCCAAAGCTCCGCCCTATTTTTGTACTATTTTCTGCAACATTTAAAGAGTAATGTCATTAAATATTTTGTCAGAAAATTTATGAAAATTATATTGTTTTAACCTTCTTAAAAATGATAATAATTTATAGCCTTAAAAATGCGAGCAAAAAAAGTTATACAAATTTCGTTAAATCGCCTATTTAAGGTGGAACACTAGAGAAAAAACCGCACAAACTTTGTACAGTCGCTATTCATTACAGCTGTAATCAATTTTTATAAACTACATACTATATTAATCTTCATGTCCTGAACATCATTTTTTGTATTTTGATGAAACATGAAAATTAAAAATAAGCTGTGGGAATGTTCCACAAAGGGGATTCCGACGAATCGCAGGTTTTTTTTTCACAAAATGACATATAAAATTTTTTTGTGCATGTCGATTTTAAAAATTTTTTGTACGTAATTAAAATACGAGTAGATAAAACTTTCCTGTTGTTTTCAGCAAAAAGCGTATAATAATAACCCGAGAAAACCCGACATTTTAAAGAGTTTTTTGAGAAAATTTTATTAACTTTGGAGATTAATTTCTCAGTAGATCTCTATACAATTTTTAAATAAACAACGCCAACGTTTCTAACTCGTTGAGTTCTCTATTTTGATATATAGTTTGTTAAAATCGGTTTCTAAACAAATTTTCATAATTTTGCAATGGATGAATACCTAAAATAATAAAAAAACTGTTAAGGTGGAACAATACAGTTGGGATAGCCTGTCGGTTTTGTGTATAACTCGTGCCGTACGTGACGGATAGAAGTAAACTGTATGTTGTGAGAAAGGGTATTTTTTCCGGTCAGTTCGATATCCTTAACATTTTTGGTGGACTATTCCACGCCGAGAAATGCTTCATTGAAAAAAGGCATTTTAAAACAGTTTTTCCAAATTTAACAGAACCAGAGTTAATATTACGTAATAAAAACTTAACTCAATTTAGATACACCAAATGTACATGCCCACAACAATTTTCAGCGAAATCCCTGCCATTGAAGTTTTTTAATTTCGTTTTATTACTAAAATTGTTGAAATAAAAAAAAAGAAAAGTGATTGTATAGATTTCGTTAAAAACTTAAAAACTGGCTCAAAATTATGGTACAACTGCTGTGTTAAAAATTGGGAACAAACTAATTCCTATCAAATGATTAAACTTTCATTTATATTTTTTGATTTGATGTCGGAAAACTGCATTTTGAAACGTTCGTTTAAAAGTAGTTTTTAACAAAGAAACTGAGACGGAGCACTAGCCGAGTGGTTAGAGCGTAGGACTCAAAATACAGGATCTCTAGGTTCCAGGATCTCCCCTGGGAGTTATTTTTAACACCAAAAAATGTTGTTTTTTTAATTTTATTTTTTAATTAAAAAAAGTGTACATTATTCAATAGTGTATTCAACCCCGAGTACGTGCTTTGAGGTGGTTTTGAAGTAAAACCGGAGTAGAGTCGGAGTGCCCCCCCCTAGGGGGGGATCGCAACCCCCCCTAGCGGCCTCTCGGGGGTCAAATCAAAAAACGAAGTTCGGATTCGTAATCAGGACCCCCGAGTGGTTGTTTTTAGAAAAATCAAAGAAATTTTTGGAACTGTAGTGTTCTACCTTAAAGAGTGGAGTTTCGAGGCTCCTAATGGAGCTCTGCTATAAATGACCGTACGGGGCTCAGGAGCATGATATTTAAGGATGGGGAAATTACTTATCCGTATAAATAAAGCTAAAAATAAATAAAATTCATAAATAAATAAATATATGAAAATTTCTAAAATTAATGTCAATTTTTAAAAAATTAAAGTAAGTTTGTAAAAGATCTATTATTAATTATTGGATTTTTCTTTAGTGGGTTCTGTGATTTCGTCAGCGCACGATAACCAACGATTACTGCAGCGCGTGTCCATCGGTGCGCCTGACGACTACGCCGCACTTTCCGCCATGGCCCAGGTCCAGTATTAACACCAAATCTATATATATCGCCGTCACTTTGGTGTACTGAGCCACAATGCATATAAAATATGTGCGACTGTGACTTATTCTGTAGTTGTGGGTGCTGTTTTAAATCTAAAATAAGTCACAGTCGCATATATTTTATACAAATTGTGGCTCATTTTACACTAATAACGACGATATAACATAAATCTTTTATATTTTTTTGATTTCCTTGTTTGTGATTTTTCTAAATGTAATATTTTAAAATTGTGTTTTTAATTAGCAGGCAGAAAAAATTGAATTTAATTCATTAAAATTTATCTAAAGTACCTAAAGTCTGTTTAAAAACAATGAGTCTGGAAAAAAAATTTTAGGGGAGCATATTTCGCTAACATTAGGGTTGATTAATACATTGATAATTATACCAATGTAGATCTAATATTAAATTTTAAACACTAACTATAGCACTAAATACACAAAAAATCAGAAAATAAGACATTTTTTTGAACCTACTGTTTTCTAATTTTTTGCAGCGAATTAAAAATTATTTGTATTTCACAGTTTTATATTTACAAAGCTTTTCTCCAAAATCTACAGAATATAAATGGTGTAAAAGTAACATTCTACATTGTAAATGATGTTAAAACGGGTTGGTTGTTAATACTTTCTGAGTGTTCAGTCTCGTGGGTGTGGAAGCGAAGAAGCCCTCCTGGCCCCACAGACATCCGCCAGACTGCTCAGCCGACGGAGTCCGCCACCCCCGCCTCCCACCCGTCGACGATTCCTACCATTTACACCTAAAGTATGTTTTAGTATGATGTCCATATTTTTATTATGTAATTTTGAGTTTTGAAAATGGCAAATAATGCAAACATTATTTGATAAGAATTTGTTTAATTTTATAAAAAGTGGAGTAGAGTTAATGTAGAGTAAGCGAACCCACTCATGAACGATCTAATATTAGAGTTCAGCTTCCTATCAAAACACATGATTACTAAACTTTTAATGCACTCTTTTTTTTAATTTTTCCTGCGTCAAAAATGGTATTTTACCTGAAAATTGCAACATTAACACATTAGTACAAGTGTTATAATGGACAACGCTAAAGCCGATTACATTTGCGTTTAAGTTTAAGACCTCTCCTTTTGCTCATAGTTCACGGAGGGTTAATTTCTTAACGATTATGATCGTAGCCCAGACGCGGATTATAAATCACGTTTCTCGTCTCACTCTTAGTGAGGTTCCTTGGAGCTTCGAGCTTCGGAGATCCGGAGCTCCGGCCTATTTTTCAACTAGTTTTATAAATAATTAATAAGTGATGGCATAGACTATTTTGTCAAAATTTTTTTGTAAACTAAAATTTTTCAGAAACTTATTCAAAACAATAGTAGATACCTACAGATAGAGTAGTTTAAAATGTATGTCAAGCGTAAATAAGCTTTAAATTGCTCATTTAAATGGCGGAGCTCCATTGGAGCGTAGGAACATCACTACTCACTATACAGAGAAGAACGAAAGAGAAATGGAATGAGTAGCTTAGCATAAAGCTCCGCTGGTGCGTTCTCCATCAGCTTTTCAGAGACGTTTTTCTGTTCAAAAATCGGAAAAGGTTAATTTATTTAGTTTGTTTTTTTAGAATACAGATCGTTACGAAGACGACGCGGAATCCCAACTTCGAGGTCCGCGTAAGAAGCAGAGACCCGTGTCTCCTCGTCCCCCCGGCGGTCTCAACGAGAGCATGCGAAAAAATCGACAGTTTTCCGCTATCCCCTGAAAATTTCAATCCGGATGTTTTCTCCTGTTTGACTTCCACTATAAAACATTTACGATATTACAAAGCTTCTTCACCTAATATGAATGGATAAATGTTTTTGTTGTATAAACTTTTTACCTAAACTTTGAAAAAAAAACAAAAAAATATATATAATGACGTCTTACGTAGCAGGTTGATGTAGACGACTAAGTTAATTTTAACACAGAATAATAAAAATCTTAATTTAATAATACAATCGTCATTAATCTGATGCTTGTTACCGTATACTGTTTGATGCTCTTGGTTTGATGACAAATTTTATTGGAGTATATAACATCTGTGATGCAAACATTTGTATATAACATCTGTGGGGTTTTTTTACAAGTGCAAACTGAAAAAAATACTTCACCTGACCCAATTGACTATAAATTCCCACAAACGCTGGGGCAACAAATATTGTTTATTTCTTATGGCCTTAAAAAAAAAATACAATACAATACAATACAATACAATAAATTCCCTCAACGCACAAATATTTTTTTCTATGGAAAACAAAAATAAAACAATTTTTAATTTTAAAAATGCTCAACGACTAAATTTTTTTTTAATCTACTTTAGAAATATTTTAACTGCGTATTGTTTTGTCATTATAAATGATGTATATTGAACAGATTTTGCAAAAATTTAAACAAAGAACCATAGTAATGATTTGTTATTCGGTTTGTGATATTAAAAAGTTTAATTAAAATTTTTTTAATGTTGCTTTTTGCAAATTTAACGAACGTCAAATAATCTTTAGTCAGTTCTTTTTTTTCTTTTCACAATATTTTTTCCAACGGCATTTTGTTGCATTTGTGTCTGTGTTTGGTTTTCCCTAGCAGTACGTAACTGAACGAATACGTACATATAAAATGGGGTATTTGAGGTATAAAAAAAATTTTGGGCACCCACCTTACTTTGGGGCTCGGGTATAATCTCTCTCTCAAAAAAAAAAAAAAAATCCGAGTCTGCCCACCTATGATCATAATCATGAGATTTTAAAATAAAATTTGGTTTTATATTTTATATATTTTTAAAATTAATATTAAAGAAAAATGTAATCCATTTTATATTGTCTACGGTTATCAGTGTAAAAGTTTGAATTAAATTTTCGCAAACGTTAATACTATGCGTTCGGTTATGTAGTTTAGAACGCAAGAGCATTTTAGTCGGCAATGTTATGCAAATGTTGTTAGGTACTTTGAGACTCTAAAACACATGGATCGGGAAGCCGTGCTTTTACCATGTTCGTTACATAGCCTCGAATGCAAATTATTTCAATCACTAAACATCAACCGACAAACATCGTTTTAAGATCTGTGAAAAATTTTGATTGCTGGAAAATTGAAAATAAAATTTTGGAACATTAACTTATGAAATTATTGCCTATAAAAATTGAAAATCACGAATTTTTGATTTATTTAGAAAACATTACATATCTAATGTCTTTATTTGCTGACTTCATTTGTGAGCGAAGAACCGCATTTTATTTTCGCTAGGTTGCGAACATCTTTCAAAACCGGTACCTACTTGAGTTTTTTAGTTCTATATTATACACGCGCCAAAATAAACAAG